>VNJZ01002084.1:0-241014 GCA_008042795.1 Drosophila asahinai | reverse complement strand
CAGCGTCACCAGCCGAGTCGATTTAGCCATGTCCGTCTGTCCGTCTGTCTGTCCGTGTGAAACAACAGATCTCAGAGACTATAAGAGCTAGAGTTACCAAATTTGGTGACAACATTGGAATCTGTTGCACGCAGATCAAGTTTGTTTTAAAATTTGGCCACGCCCACTTGCGCCCTCATAAATCATAAAAAACGCTATTAAGCTATACTCGTTATTTTCGGGTTAAAGTTAATAGATACAATAAATAAATAAAATAAAATGGACGTTTTCTGACAGTTTCAGTAAAATCGGATGATAAACATGGGAGATATTAGCAATAAGGTTAGAATTTAAACACACCGCCCTAAGGCACTGCTGTTGCAAGCTGTAGCCGACAGGTGGCGCATTCGAGCCCTGGCCGTGCGATATAATGGCGCCAATGTATGTATGTACAATGTAGTGTATGTACATTTTTAAATTACCTTTTAGTGTGAAGCGCAAACGTTTTGGTACCGGGTAATCTCACAGGCGGGTATCTTGAGGCGATTTTTCGAGTAAACTTTTAGTTAAGTTGTATTTAACCTGAGATTCACAATAAGAGGAACTTTTAAAATAATTGAAAAATATTCAACAGTGTAATATATTACACTAAAGATTGCCATAGAAAAGTCACGTCGTACTTCAAGGGTGTTGCCTATAAATGCCTGGGTATAAAGATAATAAAAATCTCATAAAAATATGTCTTAAAAAGGTGATAGCATTGGAACGATAAATACGAACGATAGGATAATATCTGTGATAAATACGGGCGGTAATTAAGACGATAACTAGACTATAAACTATGTTTCATTATCTACCTCTCAAAAATATGTAGTCAAACCTTGTTTTAAAATTAGGGTTTTGTACTAAAGGTACCCCAAGTATAGCCATCTATGGTTACAGGTTCTTCAAACTATAAAGCCCAATTTAGTCTAGAAAATACTAAGAAAAAAGTTCAAGTCCCAGAGGTTCGACTGTAAATACTTTTCTTAATTATTCCCCGTCGCGATTTCTGCCGCTTGCTCTCCCTCCCATCTTAGGTCATCCCGCTCTTATCCCCCCTTAAAAAGCATTCGTATCATTCGCATCTCGCATTAACCGCAACAAAAAGCTTGGTTTGAAAGCTCGCATAGCCAAAGCGCTCGTCATTCTTTTTAGCAAATCGAATTGCAGTGATAAAACGTCAATAACTAATCCAACATTTCTCACAAAACAGCTGAGGAAATCTAGAAATACTCGTTGCTAAATTGAAACTAAGTGAAATTAAGGTAGAAAATGGCTCAGGTTAAACCCAAAAGTAACAAACAGGGCGGCAAGCCGGTGCCCACGGGCAAGAAGGTAAACACACACATACACGGATTAACTTAAACATTAAATGCGTCTCTTGCTAAACTCTAAACATTTATATTTCCGCCCAAATCCCAGACCGTTCAGGAGAAGAGCAGCGCGCAGCAGAAGAAGAACAAACAGAGTGCCGCGGCACAGAAAAAGAAATGCGGCTGCTGCAAGTGGACGCTTGGCAGCATCCTGGTCATTGCTCTGATCGCCGGCGCTCTGTACTACGACACGGAGACCAACGGCAAGGGCGTGTTCGAGAAGTCGGCCACCGGAAAGGTGCTGAAAAATGCCGGAGTTCTGCCGCATGTCCAGAAGACCTGGTACACGGTCATGGGCGCCGGCGCTCGCGGCTACAAGTGGGCGGAGGTGAATGTGCCGCCGTATGCTGAGCCAGCGATCAAGACCACCTGCGATCTGTGGAAGCTGGCGAGGAACGCCGCCTGCAACGTCTACCAGAATGGCAAGGGATACTTCAGTGCCAAGTGGCCGGTGGTGGCAAAGTTCGTAAGTGTCGGATGACAGAAGAAGATGATGAGGTCATTTCAAACAAACCAGTTTTTAGATAAATCTCTGTATCCCCTTTGGCTAATAACTTGCTTGCTTTCTACTCTGCAGATTGACCAATACGTGCCCAATTTGTCGGGTAAGATCGAGGCCTTTGTCGCGGGCGTTAGCGATTTCGCCGTCAGCAGCTACGATAAGTCTGCCGTGCTTATTAAGGAGAAGGTGCTTGTGTAAGTGGGGCCTGAAAGGATCTCCCGAATGCCATAACTAACCCTTGTGCCTGTTTCAGTGGTCGCTTCTCGCCCGAGAACATCAACCAGGCACTGAACCAGACGCGTAACGCCGCCTTGGAGTACTACAACCAGTTTCACAAAAAGGTCGACGCATATGCCAAGCTCAAATGATTCTAAGCGTCCGGCACGCTTAGCTCTCTCTGTAGGCAGCGACCATCATCAGCAGCTGCTGCAAACACAAAACGCGTCATAGTAAATAGTGAAGGAAACCCCTAATTTTTCGCAATTAGTTAAAAAATAAAGGAAACTCGAAAAGCCATTCACACATTCATTAAACCTATAAAAACAACAAGAACTCCTCGTCAGGTCTACTTAAGCAAAAAGCAATACGAGCAAATCTTTGTGGATGCCGGAAGAATAGTGTACACTAACAGAAAAGCCTAGTAAATTCAAACCTCTATATCGATATGTTAGTTGAAAAGTTAAAAAACCCCACGAGAACCCGAAAAGCTAAATTTCTGTTGTACAACACACGTGTTTAAATACCTTTTCTCCGCGACGAGAAAATTATATTTTTAAATTATTGTTTACTCGAGCCGCTGTAAACAAAAAAAAAAGGAAAAGAGTTTGTAATTGTAATTATTTAAGTGCGTTTATGTGTGGCAAGGCGCGAACTTGATATTGTGTTAACCGAGAACTTAACAATTCCAATTGCATTTCAAAGGCAAACAATAGATTCAGCTATTTTTTTATATATTTACTTTTACGCGATGGTTCTGTTTTCTATATGTGCGTGTGCATTTCTCAAGACTCCCCGATATATTTGCATAAAGATAGCGCGTTTTAGTCGGATTTTTGTTCAAAGAGCGCGAACCCTTTCGATTTTAAAATCTCATTTGTATATTTAAAGGAACACGATTTTGCATAAATAAATATAAAGTTGAAAGAAAGTGAAGTAAAGTGAATATAAAGTGTTTTATTCAATTTGGGAAGGGGGAGGGTAACATGATTTTAGGATAGTTGGTAAATTTGTTAATATATAACTATTGCATTTTCAAGGCATTAATTAAGAGGCAATTTGCTGAAAGAAATTATGACTGAATTATACGAATATATATCAGCTAAGTAATTTTATGAATTTACAAATATGCTAGGCATATTTCGATGGGTGTTTCAGCTTCGGGGCAATTTAATTTGTATCAAAAAAATTAATCTTTAATTACCGTTATTTTAAAGCAGGCTACTTTCCCCATTAAAGCAATGCAAAGCAGTCTCTTTTAAAACAGTGTAATGATAAGCAGTAAATAATCAAGCAGGAGCTATTGCCTATACTCTTTCCTAGTTCTAAAATATCCCCTGGGACCTTTTAACAGCAGTGTAATGCTAAGCAGTGCATAATCAAGCAGGATATATTTCCTATACTCTTTCCTAGTTCTAAAATATCCCCTGGGACTTTTCAACAGCAGTGTAATGCTAAGCAGTGCATAATCAAGCAGGAGATATTGCCTATACTCTTTCCTAGTTCTAAAATATCCCCTGGGACTTTTCAACAGCTTTCTATGATTTTCGTAAGGATATATGTCGTAGAGGATATTTTAAGCAGTGCATTGCAGAGCATAACATTTTTAAGCAGTGCATTGCAGAGCAAGACATTTATAAGCAGTTTATATTGCTTTTTGAATTTTGGATTTTATTTTAAACAAATTTTGAATATTTGTCTGTTATTTGGGAAATTACATATTTGTTATTAATTAAATGTCAAAAATGCAGAAAGTGGCTCTCTCTCTCTAGTGAGTTTTTTGCTTTTGGTTTTAATTTTTCTTGAATTAAATAACCATTCTATAGTTGCATCCTTGTAAGTCCTTATAATTAATTAAAAAATTAATAAAATAAATATCAGCTTTAAGCTTTAAAAATATTAAAACAAAAACAGGATAGGATAGCGAAATTTCCTAGTTTCCCCTTTCGGAATCCCCCTTAAAATACCAGGATTTACCCGAATTCGCCGCAATGCAGGACTCGGTTCGCCGTCTGTCGTGACGGGCAGGATTCGTTTCAACTCGGAGGAACGCTGGCTTCGCCCCGAGGAGGAAACAACAATACGGAAAAGCTCTGCCGCTCGGTTGCCGCAGTATCGAATGGATTTCAAGTCGAGGCGCACGTGTTTATCCTTTGGCGCGGCTGTGGTTCCGACGACTCCTTATCGCTCGCATCGGAAGGATATCGTAGTTGCGGCTTTCGTCACGGTCTCGCGGTTTGTCGCGGATAACAGCGCCGCTTGAAGATCCACGCAACGCGTTGCGGCTTTTGGTCGTCTCAAAGCTGACATTGAAGACGGGAACAGCCGGTGTTTTGAATTTCTCTCAATGTAAAGTGCTATGAAAGGAAAATAAGTGAAGTTTTTCAACAACAGAAGGCCGCTTAAGGCGGCCAGCTAAAGGATGTTAAACCCAGTCAAGCCTAATTTGTAAAACTCTATTTTAAAGGAGGTGTTGGCTTCGCGGGAACCCAAGTGAGTTTATGGTTTAATGTCCTGAATTCCAGCTTAGTTTTTGGTCGATAAATCAAAGGTACAACATGGAATTTCCTAATCGAAAATGCATTTGTTACTCGAGTTTCACTTGGAAACTTTTGCGCTTGGCGAAAAGAAAACAAATCACACATATTTTCTGCTCAAATTTTCTGTGTCAGTTGCATAAACAGCATAAGACCGAGAGTGTTCCGCACAAAATTTTGTGTTTTTCTTTTCTCTTGGACTCATCAAATCAAAGTTTTTCCCTGTTCGGGTGGAAGTTTTTCTCAAAAGTTCTCTCAGTTCCCCGCTCTGCCCCTTATCTGCTTTTGAAGTTGCTTCACGATTTTCCGCCAGAGTCCGCCAGAGGACCAGGTGGAGCACCTAATGAGCACGTGTGTTATGGATTGACTTTGAAATGAGCCCTGATTTCTTCTCATGAGTTCGTCCTTGTGGCCAATGCGAAAAGTGAGGGCGTGTAATTAATTCCAGGGACGAGAGAGCAGGCAAAAGTTTCGCAGAAATTGGTCGGAAAATAAAGTTTCCGAAAGCCGCCAATAATAAGTGTAGTTTTAAACTTTCTTCAACTTTTACTGATATGTATAGTACAGCCAATTGATGGACCAATTTAATGCTGATGATGATGACCAGTCCCAGTGGGTTTATTTTTCTCAAAGGAATAAAAGTTGAGGAGGACCTGTTGGTCGGTGTATTTATTTTGGTTTATTTTTTTCGCAGCTGCTGTTACCAAAATCGTTTATAGGCTCTTGGAAGTTTGACTCATCCATTACCTTCTTTCTTTATTGACTCTTTTGGCTATTTTTAAATTACTAATTTAACTTAATATATTTATATTATTTTTTGCAAGCCAACTTTCTTTACGATAATTTTCTGTAGTCTTTATAATAAATATATGATTGCAAAGTTAATTTTAGGTATTTTAACTTAACTTAACTTCTTAATCAGTTTTTGTAAAGTTTTGTAACTATTTTTATAATTAATGTTAAGTTTATAGTTTCCTTTTTAAGATCGAAAACCTCTTCCAAAGTAATTAAAAACTCAAAAACTTTGGCCCAAACCAAAGAGAAAAGTGCCCAAGTACTCAAAGAAAACCACTTAGCATTCTTAATATTAAGAACCTTTAGATTTTTCTTATATTTCTTTTCTAAAATTTAAATGCCAGCTTTAAAGGCCAAAGTAAACGGAGGCCAAGGACCTCGTTGGCCCTTTTCCTGGCGATTAATTAAGTGCCGCTTGGAAGAATGAAAGTAGATGAGCGTGTCGCTCATTAATCTTCTAGACTGCCCTAAGAGGCCAGGCGCAGGACATATGTCCTGCGAGTTAGACAATCTCCAAAAAACGACATTGAAATCGAAAAGCACGCCTTGCTCGGTCCTTGCCCTTTTCCTGGCTTGCTTCTCCTTGGTGTTCATTCTAATTGAATTTGCTTCAATGGCTATTTTTTTCTTCCCGAGTGGGAATCGGGCTCCTTGAAGAGATCAAGTGGTCTCCAGGTGGTTTTTGTGGCTTTTTGGCCAGTGTCCAGGTGATTAATGTGCAGGCCAGGCATCAGGCTGCTTGGTTTGTTTAATTAACCTGTATTTATGGCTGGAAAAGGAGACAAAAGCCAGACACTTGAATGACTAAAGTTAATTAGAGCGAAATGGTAGAGTAAGCCTCTAAGAAGTATCAAAATTAGTAGCCAGGCTGCAATTACATACCGCAGAATTCAATCAACAATCAATGGAATTGTGTAATAACAATGGCAACCTGCTGCACTGTAAGCCGGATTCCCTTTTAATTTGATGACCACACACACAGTTTGATTGGCGTGGCAGCTCATTACACAAAAATAAAAAGGAAAAACATTTAAATGCTGTGATTACCTGGGAGTGTCCGAGGTGTAATGGCAACGAAATCTTCTCTATGGTAGCGATATTAAAAACTGCACGCCAAATTCACTTTGGCCGCCGTTTGTGCTGCGAAAATTAACATTTTAATTGGATTTTTGCCTTTGCACTTTAGCGAGTGATCAAGGCCCCTCCTTTGTGAGTGCTTTATGGTCCAATAAAAAACTATTTAAGCACGCCGCGTGCGGGATGTAAATATTAATGCAGTTGTTAGCATTGGGATAAGGCTCGGCAGGACAAGAACATGGACATCCACGTGACATGGCCGCGATAAGCAACTCACATAATATATAAATATATGGGGGCTTAACAAATACAAACATAAACAAAAGAAAAAAACGGGGGAAAAAAAATTAATGCGACAGCAATTCGATACGGGATAAATGATGCGAATGAGGGAGCCATTTGTTACGAGCGAAGGTCCTGGGTTTGTTGAAATTAAATTATGTTCAGTATTGATTTTGATGCAGGCCAAACAAGCGATAATGTTTCTCTTATTTGCCATTAATATATTTATTCAATAAGCAAAAAAAAAGGAGTTTTTGATGCCACAAAATATGCATTCTGTATCGGTTTTCAATCGGAAGTGGCTTTGTTAACTATTTTCAGAGGAACTTTCTTGAATGCTATCTTGAGATAGTTTTTTATATTTATTTGTTAATATTTCTTGATAAAAACAACGATTTATTTACTATTCAGTTGCAATTATTAAGTAAGAACAAAATACTTTGAAAAAGCCCTCAATTATTCATTAATTACTACAATTATATTCTCTCTTCACAGAATGGACTCTAGAGCCTGCGGCTGCCTTTTGTCAAAACATTTAAAGTAATGTGAACCAAAAATAACCAAAATCGAAGTGTAAAATTACTGAATAACTCAAGATAAATATACAATAACAATTACAAGGACCATGGCCACGCCGGGCAAATGCTTGGCCTGCATCCTTACGCCAATCATCGTGGTAATTATAAGTATTTCGAGAGCTTGGGCAATGCAGCAGCAGCCACACTTGAGTCCGGCCATCCAGCAGCTGCACGGAATTAAATCGTTATGTAAGTGGCCAATACACCTTTACAGCTTTAATCAAGTAAAGATAATTAAGTCCTGCAGGTGTACATATATGTAATTTTAAAGAAATAATATTATTGTAATGGAAATGAGGCCTTTGATTGCACTAAAGGAAATAAATTCCGAAATATATTTACCTTGATTAAACATAGAAAATAAAAATATATTACTTTGCCTTGCTAAAAACTGTTTAATAAACGCTACAGCTAACTTTTCCTTTAATAAATTAAAGCCAATTTCGCTATTTCCTCTTGAAATAATACCTAGTATATTAGGAAGTTCTCTTTTTCTGTGGCAAACAGTGCCGCTTAATGCAGTAAATGCCTAAATCAATTATGGCCAGCAGGCGGAAAGCGTGCTGGAGATGCGAGAAAATAGGCAAATAAACCAAATAAGCAAGCAAAGAATAAAATCTACTTAGCACATCTAGACTTTAATTAAATCATGGCCGAGAGGAGGCGTGTCGCGCGGCCTTCATGTTAATCTGCAGACACCAAGCCGGAGCACATCCTGCGCTTCGTTTTTGGATGCGCGGGGTCTGAGCTGAGCTGAGTCCTGGGTACTCTGTTGTGGTTGCGGCTTTAAGGCGTCGCCAGTCAACGCTCCGGGGATTTTTATGATTATGCCTAGCATTACTTGGTCATGTTGCTGCTCCCATTCTGGTACAAGCAAAACACGACAATAATGCTTGGGTATTTATGGGGGGTGAGAAAAAGAATCCTGGTACAGAAATTAAGTGTCGAAAAAATTAATACAAATTAAAGCAGTAAGGATTATCTTGAAGTGAGCTTTTATAATTTATTTTGAAGAGTTTTTAAGTTAATACATATAATACATATAAAATCCGATTTAATAACTTTACTCTCAGCAAAGGCAATATAAATAGTCCGACAAATTCGAGACTAATAAGATTCGTATGGCGTTACGTATCTTACAACTTATATTTTCTTATTATTTATCTTGTCTTTTCAATAATTAATATTATTTATCCTGTCTTTTCAATGTATAATATTATTTATCTAGTCTTTCCAATAACTTGGATTAATTAATTATCTAAGCTTAAGTTAACTCAACAAATTGTCTAATTAACACACTGCGTATAAGTGATTTGCGACTCTGCGTATGAGTAATAAACCTAATAAAAGCCTGACTTCCCAACATTTTACTTATATAATCTCAAGAAAAAGAACCCCATACGAGACCGAGTGTGAAAATAAATGCTCCTTACTCGATGAATCATGTAATTTTCGATGTGTTTCAACTAGAAACCATTTCAATTGTTTGTTTAAAGTGTGCGCTTCCTCTGGTTCCGCCTCACTTGCCCCATTCAATCGGTTCAGTAAACCTTAAAAGGAGACTATCTATTTGCGAGTAGTCCTTCTGCTCTATTTGTCCAGCACCTGACAGTTGTACACGGTTTTCCCTCGTCTATGCTCCATGTAACCATATGTATTGACATTGCTTGCCAGTGACTTGGTGATGTGGGCCAAAGGCTGAGAGGCGGTCTCCTGTCATAAGGGAACCACCGACTGACTGCCTTCGTCGCCTTTAGCTGGGACAAAAGTCAGGCCCGAAATGCAGGCAATAAGAGGAACAGATGGATGGGGGAAAATGCAGGCCAGGACATTGCCACTCCTTGAGGGATTTTTCTTCCGTAGCCGCGCTGGCTCAAACTTTTCAGTTGTTTCTTGTTGAGGCGGTTGTGGAGGCAAAGGAGGCAGAGGCCCGGAAAGGGATCGTAAAATTATTTTATTGCTCCGCAGTCTGGCCGCACAATTAAACTGCCATCGTGGAAGTTTCTGGCTGTTTCAGCCATCAAAGAGAATTATTTAAAATTCAAAAATCCGGCACAAGCAGTTGTCGTGTCAATTAATAAAAGTTACGATTATTTTGTAACAACACAAAGGATACTCGGACGGACGCTTGTTGGGCCATTTAAAATCAGTCATAAACAAAGGCAAATAAAAAGGGGTTTTTGTGTTTTTAAGTGGTATTAAATAATTCGTGGAAGCCACTTAAGAATGGCCAACTGCCTGTATTTAAACAAATTATTGAGTATGCGGGTAATTATGTTCATGCAGGCCATTGTAATTAACTTAATGACCCAAACCAATGAATTAAGCTGTCAGTTAATTCGCATTCAAGGGGGGGAAATGCTCTACAGTTTCATCAACTCTTTGGGGAAATGCAAAATCAAATAGTTAGGATATTATTCCTGCTAGAAATGCGCTTTGTTTGCAATTTAATAACCATAAATGTGAGAGAACATGTGTACCTCTATATATGCGCAAAACTCAATCTGTGAGAGGAGTGAGCAATATGGGAAGCAATTTCATTTCATATATTCCACTTGCCGCTATTGTTGTGTGTGTTGTCCTGGCGGCAGGACCCGTGGCTATCAAAGGGACGCCGCTACCGCAGGGATATAAGGAAATCACATAAATACAAGCTCATAAAAATCATGGCTGCATGTCCTTTGTGTCTAGAGCCGTGGCGTATTGTCCTGCCTTTTTTTTGGGGCGCCGTCTGCTTTTAATATTTTTTTATTTCCTTTTATTACAAAATGTTACTAAATGTAAGTGAATTTATTTCTACAAATATTTTTCAGCGCAAACATTGGCAAACTCACGCCTTTTATTTTGATTTTAATTTATTGCAAACTCAATTTTGATCAATTGGCAACTATTTTGAAGTTCTGGCTGCTTTTAATTCCCTGGCACAGGGTAGGAATAATCGAATATGCCGAGCACGTTGGCCCAAAATGCAATCTAATTTAAATGACTTAACGAGAAGGCCGAAATGGCCATACAGAGAAAAACAAACGGATGCCATGAGGCATCCTGAGGGTCCAGGAATAAATGCGAGTTGCACATGCTGCAGATGCTGCTCCTCCAGCAGAGATGCAGATAAGGAGCATGAGCAGGATGTGCTCATACCGGTATCCTTTCGTGTAATTGCATGTTCCTAACTGAATTCAAAAATGACTACGTATGCCAGAAATTATGTAAGGGGAAGGAACGAACGAACGGGTTGTAATCAAACTTATGCTTATCTTGAAGATCACGCAGAGAAAAATAAATCCGTAACACTCCTTTAATAATAATGTTATAAGTATAAAATAAATAAATATTGATTAGTAATTATAATGTACAGATTTTAGGTGGGAAAACTGAATAGAAAAGTGTTAATTTGAGAAAGTTTATTCAAAATTAAAGATAGTAGATTTTTATTATATATAATAAGTTATATATTTAATAAAAAAAGCTCTTATTTGTTGGTTTTGGCTTACAAATTCCACAAATTTCAAGTCTGAAGTTTAAACTCTCCCCACCAAATATTTTTTTGATAAATTTAAGCCTTCAAAATGGTTAATAAACTCTTCTTAGTCCACGTTTCCATTGAGAAATTCCAACGAAAAATGGCACAATTACGCTATGAATGAACTCTCACACATTTCGAGTATTTTCTCAGCAAAGTAAAAAAAATAAACCAATTTCGGGACATGTGTAAATAATGATTTCGCTGTGCGGTCTGTATTCGTTCAACTGAAATAATCGTTACACATAAATTCCGCCTCGAAAAAATATTAGCTTTGGGTGCCGTTGCCGTTCACCTAAAACATGGCTAAAACAAAAAAAAAAGAAACCCTCAAACTTTATTTGTTGTGAGTATAGCGGGCTTTTTATCGTTACGGGTGCATACTCTTTGAGGTAAAAAATTAGTGTTTTGACGGATTTACTTATTATTTAAAAATATTTCGAAATTAGGAAACTTTCTTAAAGAGTATTTCAAGTTCTGGAGGTGCTGAAAATCGCCAAAATCATAAGAAACCCCATAAGCAGGCTTGCGTGGAAGTGAGGGCATTGAACTGAGAGTGTAAAGGTTTTGTTGTAAACCGAAATCTGTAACAAATCTTTTCTACTGTGAAAATATTACCCTTACGAGGCATATAACACAAAATGACTTACATATATAGACATATGTACATGCTTGTGACAATAAGCCAAGGAAAAAAATAAGAAAAACATAAAACATGAAATCAAAAACCCCGAAACACACATACATCGAGGATATAAATTTCTGTGGGGTTTTCATGGGGGGCAAGGCTGCTACTAAAGCCGTTTTGTTAGATTTATTTCCGTTTCTCGCACTTTTGTTGCAACTTTTTCCGTTTTTGTTTGTTTCGTTTTTTGGAGTTTTTTGTTTTTCAAAGTTTTTCTAGGTTTATGTTTGCGGGCGTGTCTAGTATTAGTTTAGTGTTTTGCATGCCGACTAAAGCATTTAAAAGGCCAGCATTTTATGGAGTTTTTATTTCGATACTCGATTAAATCTGTGTATAGTAATAAAGCTATACAAATGCTGTAACCTTCTGCCTTCATCTGCCACACTATTAATTTAAATTAGGAACTAAGCGGCGAAGACCTCGTAAATAGTAAAGATGTTCATCTAGATGGAAAATTAAAACTTTTAGCCAGTGAAAAACTGTCACGGAAGTTGTTATTGTCGCCCTTCCTCTCTGTAAGCCAACATGCAATTTTTACCCTATCACAGAAATTTACTCCAAGTATTTTGACGTGGAACTAGCAGTTGCAATATACGCAACGATAACAAATGATGCTGGGACTTCAAGCCAGAAGGAGGTCGGAGTCGGAGGGAGCCGGGCCAAAGATGTATGAACAAGCAGGCTGACTGCTAACGATACTGAGAATAAGCCCTCACATGGTACAGTGGGTGCACGCTAATGGGGAATGCTAATAAGGAAGCTTGCCTATGCAGGAAGTTCCTGGTTATATTCTAATTTGAGATTTTTCAGGGAAAAACCCTTTGCTTCTGCCCTGATTAGTCCTTATATACTTTTGTCTCTAGTAAACCCATGCCTCGGTTTACGGCCTAGGCCGCAAAGTGAGGAGCCTTATAATGAAGCAATTAATCTGTAGATACTTACAAATATCGAGTTTTATATTGAGAAACATTTTTGGGCGTAAATTGAATACGTTCCTTAATTGAAGAGGGCCGTTATAGAGAAATGCAGCATAAAGAGCGGCCGTAAAGCGAGGTAAGCATGTAATAATATTCTATTAGAGTGTGGGTTTATATTTGCCATATTTTTCTAAAGAAACGTAATAGATTTTTATTAAAAAATCAAAGATTCCTTTCCAGTGAATGTATGTAGATTAAAATAAACGTTAAATTATCTTGAATTTTAGTTGGCGAACAAGGGTTTTAATAATTAAGATTTCCAAAAGTCCTAGCAAATTCGTGACTCTCAGCCGAAAGGCTGAGGCGGAAAACCGCCAAAAATTAATAAAATTAACTACAGGATCTGCGAGTGAGCACTGTCCTGAAGGAAGAAGTTCTCGTAACCGACTATAGTAACCTTTTGTCGCTCCCCCTCGATTGTTGCCAGCTGATAAACTAACTAAGCTCCTGGCGGGACAAGGATGTGTATGTGGCAGGAGCGAGAGAGCGAGGTAAAGGCGCGAGGAGCCCCAGGCGGGACATAGAGGAAAAGCTTCAACAACAACAACAACCACAACAGTAACAACAAGAGGCATCTCGCTAAATTACAAACAATGCTTATTTGTTGTTTATCTGTGTAAAGCATCGCTGTGACACTTTCAGGCCACGCCATACATACAAACATACAAACATACAGACTTACTTACTTACTTGGCCCAATGAGGGGGAACCCCCTACATTTTGTACGTAATTGAGTTGATAAAGCTAGGGTGCGGCGGCAGGCAGGCAGGGAGGCAGGTCACACTGTTTGTGTAATTTGCGTAATGCATGCAAAGTTAATTACCTCGGGGAACTTGGTAATTAGAATTGTGATTGAACGCGCCGCACAGTGTCGTTGACATCCCTTTTGCCAGCGAGTATGCACCAACCCTGCCACTGCTCTCCTGGCTTGAATCAACATCATAAATTGTGTTGTTCTTGACAAGCCATCGCCCATCCATCCATCCATCCATCTATCGGCAATATCTGACTCTGTCTGTCCTGCCCCGATTGTTTTTCAGCCCATTTGGCATATATATTTTTGCTGAAAAGTTGTCGCCGTCGAGAGTTCGCAGACGTTTTTCAATTAGCCCGGCCAGAAAGTTTGCCCTGCACTTGACGTCTTGTTATGGCTACCGACGTTATTAGTGACGTTATTATTTCAATGGAATTTTCAGGTGATTTTCGTCATAATAAACACAATTGAAATCAATAAAAACTTTCCAGACATAAAGAGGTGGAATTGGCCAGTTAAGGAAAAAGGGGAGAGTCTTTAAGAAGAAGCACTTAAGAGGTAGGGAAGTCTTGAGTATTAGTGAGCTATTATTATTGAATAATTATTATTAATATTGAAGTTTAATATCCAAAAATAACATAAATTATATCAAACAAAGCACTTGCAAACTTAATTACGTGAATATACTCACACTATTATTTAATTATTTGCTTCTAAGTTCTTTCTGCTGCCACCAGTAATGAAACTTTAATGAAATTTATTACAAAAATTGCACTCCTTTCTCAGTGGCTAAACCAATAAACCAAGCCCATTGCCTGAATTTGCCATGAATTTCTCAACTTTGATCAATAAATGAAAATTGCCATCATTTTCAAGTTTTCTAAGCGATTTAAAGAAAAAGTTTTTATGCTTGGCAGTCACTGACAACTTTACTAAGAAGCAAGAAATATATAAAAATGTTTTAAATATGGAAATTCAATTTTTTTAATACCTAAACTTTTTGCAATTTAAGCCTCTTAAGAGATTAAAGGACAATTCTATTACTTTTATTTTAATAACCCGATTTAAAAAAGCCTTTTTCTGGGGTAAAATTTATATTAGGCTGCTACCGTTTTATGCCTTAGGAATTAAAAAAAAAATGGGAATCAGTTTCCACCAAAAAATTGTGCTTTTTTCGATTATGTGCCTGTCGGATGTTGCCAATTGTTCGTTGTTTCTCTTGACGTCTTTGGCACTTTTCAGGCAAACTTTTTCCTGAAAGTCTATAAGGCAATCAATTAAAATCAGTTTTTGGTTACTATATTAGTTTTTGCGATTGAAATTTTCATAGAGTGAAATGACGGCTGACAAATAGCGGAAATTGGCCTCCAATCAATCCGAACCAAACATTCAAGTTTGAGTGACAGAAAAGGGGAGAAAAAAAAATGGGCGAGTCAGAAATTGAAGGGTAAAGGGTATTTAATTAAAACTATCACTATCTTAATGAAATCTAATTTTTTAAACAAATACTCCTTGATTGTTAGTTTTAGTACTTACTTCTAAATGGGTATCTTTGATTCCAGTTAAATTTCCAGTACATTTGCAATTTAATTTTGTTTTTCTTTTTCGCCTGGCGTTGCCACCTAGTTTATGCAAGGTGAAGTTGGCAGAGTCTGTTAAGAGACTGTTAAGTTTTAAGCGAAAAGTTTAAGTTTTCGTTTCAAACAAAACGCGGCGGGTTTATCAATTTTTTGTTTTTAATGTATATTGCTCCGATGTTTATGCGATGAGGGAGAGAGAGCGACTAAAACGAGGGCGGGAGCTCTACATACATACATAGTACATTTATCATATTTAAACTAATATGTAACAAATTGATTTTTTAGTCGTTGAAATGCAGTTCTCAGTGGTCTGCTTATGAACATTTTTTTTTGTCTTTTCATAATTTCAGTAAGTTTTACAGATTTTAATCGATATTATTCTGTGCTTCAAGCAATGGACTCAGTTATAAAGAAATAAACATTATTTCATCAGTTATCAGGAGAGTTATAATATATTGTTGCCATATTAAAATATTTAGTTAGCTGAGTTGAAATTGAATTTGAAATTTGCGGTATTTTTTTATTGCACGTGTGTACGCTTTCGATTTATCTAAGCAGCGCTGGCCTCATCAAATCGATAACTTCATTCATCGCATGTGACATTGATAACTTTCATTACCATTCGTTTGTCGAGGCGTTATTGAATTATTGTGAAAAATGGGAACCCCAAAGAATTTAACTGATTTGCCTGTTACGGTGCTCGACTTGATATTTAAACATCTGTATGAGTGTGATAAGTGGAACCTGGCCGATGTTCATCCGGTTTTGGGAAAGGCATTCACTTTTCACATTCGAGACTATTACAAACGTCTTGAACTCCACTACTCTTCAACAAGGTTTATGAACATTGTTGTGCCATTATGCGGCGCCACTATTCGCCGCATTGAAGTAGATGGTTCCTTTGACGAATTCTATGGACTGCGCGAATTGATAGATGAGTTTTGTGAAAACCTGCAGGTTCTTGACTTCGACTTAAAATCTCATCAAGTTAGGGCTGTCAAAGAATTTGTTAGTACATCGGTCAAAGCAAAATCTGTGGATATTCATATTCGTATTAGTAGCAAGAACATCCGGAAAATCATGGACTTATTAACACAGCACCCAAGGGTTAAAAGCTTGCAGCTGCGTAATGTTTCAAGAGGAGACGGTAAGCTTGGTTAAATCGAAGTAAGGCCTATTTTAAGAATGGTTTCCATTTCTTTTTTTTAGATCGTTTTGTACAGCAGCTTTCAAATTTGGAGGCTCTGCAACTTCAATTTGGACCGTTTCAAGGAAGAAATAATTTGTACGAACTTTTACTTCCATTGAAAAACCTTCGCAAGTTCGGAATATTATCTACAGAATTTCATAGTTCAATTCCAAGTGAGGAACTGCCATTTTGTGCTTTGCAGAGCCTTACCATAAAAAGTTGCGTTGTTATAGTTCTTCCGTTATTTCAAAATCTTAAATGCATTAAGTTTGAGTCAAATTACCTAGATGCAGACTTTTTCAAATGGGTATCAATTCACAAAAATACACTGGAGAACCTCGAATTTCATATCGACGAAGAGAAGTATCAAATCAATGATTTCTTCGAGATGCTAAGAACCTGCAAAAAGCTTCGTAAGATGTACCTAAATATGGACATCGATCATCTATTGGACAACTCGGTTGTAACCACATTCGTTAGCATTTTAAAAGAGAATGGAATAAGCTCTCAAAATCAGTTTGAGCTACAAACAACAAGGAAGACCTGCGACGCTTTGAGCCTATTAGTGAGTTCGAAACAATTTTATTATTTTTTTATTATTTTATTTGACCTATTTTATTTATTATAACAGTTGCGTGACATTCCGGACTCTAAATTAGTGCACGTTTATAGCTACCAGTGGTAATTTATCCAGTCCTAATTAAAAAAACTGTGTACTCATTGAAATACTTTCATAACCGTTTAAAATGTATATTTAGTTATGTTCATTTCCTTCAAGAAAAAACAGGAAAACATGAAAAACGTATTACATTTGAATATTCATTTCGTTTTCTGAAATCCATTAAAATATATTATGTTAATTTCTAACAAGAAACATGGAATAACCAACTAAAGCAAGTTTAAATTTAATCATTAAAATCGTATTAAATTTGAATATTAATTTCCTTCAAGAAAAAATACGAAAACATGAAAAATGTTTTATATTTGAATATTCATTTCGTTTTCTGAAATCCATTAAAATATATTATGTTAATTTCTAACAAGAAACATGGAATAACCGACTAAAGCAAGTTTAAATTTAATCATTAAAATCGTATTAAATTTGAATATTATTTTCGTTTTCTAAAATTATGTTGTATTCAATGGAAAATCACTTGGTAAAATATTAGTTATAAGACAATAATTTTGTCGAGAGTCAACAATATGTACGCCAGGACCTTTTTATTAATTCGAATAAAAAACCCACAATACACTTTTCAAATTTTTGTAATTTCTTCAAATATTAATATATTTTTGTGCCGTAAAAAACTTTGTAATAAAAGTAATACATTATTTTTTATTTTTCTTAAATTGTGGCAAAACGTTCGCTGATTTCTATTCAGTTATGGGTACTTAACAGACTAATATGAATAAGATATGTACATATGAATATCGACTTGTGATGTCGATAAAGAATATATACCAAGAGCTTTGTAGTACTTTTTAGCTTACTAGAAAATCAAATTAGTCATGGCCTTTATTATGCCCTATTTTAAAATTTGCTGCAATTACTCTTTACTTAAAAATAAAACCAAATTCTTGATATTCCTTTAAAGATCTGATAAAAGTTTTTTTCTGTTCAAAGGATGCTCCCTTTTTGTTTTCTAACCAAGAAGGCGAGTACAACTTTTTGCATATTTTTTGTTCGCCCCCTTTTAAAGGTAAGCAGTGCCGTGAGAGAGTTGGAAGCCCTTCCAAATAGTTTTCCCCTGGCAAATGTGGCAGCGTCAAAGGCGTCTGAGCACTCAATGTAATTGAGCAACACTTAAGCAATATGCGGCTCATTAGTTAGTCGTCTTGCAAAGCAAACAACCACGGGGGAAAGTGGAAAGTGAGTGAAACCCGAGCTCATATGCTCTCGGAGGAGCGAACTTCACACCAGAGTGATTTCCGGCGGCGTGAACTGGAATCGAGAGAAGCTGCGGGGCAAATCGGGTGCGAGGAGCCGCTGGTTAAAGGAGCTCTCTCCTAGTCACACACGGAACAAAAATCTGATATAATGATATGATTATGATATAATCATGAGATAAAACTTTTGTTTACTTAAGCTAGAATTTGGTACTCATTTTAGCAATTTAAGCTGTTGAATAATATGAAACTGTTAGGGAAGGAACTGTTGAAGGAATTAATTGTTGATGAACTGTTAAACACTATAAACTACTCTAGTTTCCCTTAAAAAAATCTTAAAATAATATTTAAAGATCTACACTAAGCTCGTAATTCACTTTCTCATATTCCAAGCCCATATTTTCTGCCTGTGTAATCACAGACATACGTCTGCGACGTGCCTTTGCCTTCCTCATCTATGTCGTTCCAGCGTCTCAAGTTCTCATACGTGTCCTGCTTAATTTCGAGTTTCATCCACAGCTCCACATGTCTCGATTACACGGCTTCCGGAGGAATGCATCGAAACTTGGCCCACAGTGGCCTGGCTGTGTGTTGCCTGTCTTTTATTTTCGCTTGTTTGGCAATTTATTAGCTGCAACAAGTTGGACGAACGTTGAGGAGAAAAATAAGTCGAGTCGACGGGGAGAGAGTGTTTACTTTTTGTTTACTTTACTCATATGCAAGACCAAGTTGTAATTGTTCTTATCGTCAGCGAATATGTGCTGGCATTTGGAAATATGCACTCTCACATTTCACTGCAATCTCTCGCTCTCTATTATTACAACATATTTATTTGTCTTGTCAGCCTGTTTCCTTCGGCTCATTATCAAAGTTTTAGTTTGAGAATCGATGAAAAGTGGGATTATATATGGAAAAATATTTATGTTGAAGCAAGTAAAGTGTTTTAAAATGTATAAAATATTTAAAATAAATTTAGAAATCATCAAGAAAGAGTCTGGAGGTTTTTTTTCTTCCTAACAAAAGAGATAATAAAAAGCTGAACAAAACGAGTTTTCGTTAAGATTGGAAGAGGAGAAGCTTTTCGAGTTCTTAACAAAGCTCTAAAACATTTCAAATTTAATAGTATAGACTTAAATATGCTTTAAATTTACCAGTTAATTGTAGAGTTCCCCGGACTGCCTCGAAATCCTTTCAAATAGCAAATATCCTCCCCACAATGCGTTGACAATCACGCAAAATGTCCACGTTTCTCATGTCAGGTGAGAGTTCCAATCAGGCCATCGCCGTCCACGGATCCCCAGATATGCGCTGCGTCAAGCATAATTAAATGCAAATTAGCACTTAAATGCCAAGGGGTGAGGAGGGAGTGAGTCCCTCCTGTGTGTGGGCTCATTTTGGTATCAGACAAGCAGCGGGGGAGTTTGGCGGTAAATAAGTAGTTCTGATTTCAAATAGTTATTCCATGTTGCAGGGCAAACACATGGGTCCAGCTCCAAAATGCAGCCAAGTACCCATGCATTGGCCTGAGGGGATGGGCCTGGGCCTGGCTGCGTGCGATTAGTGGATGAAATTTTAAGCACTCTTTGCCTGCATTTTGCCAAAGCATCGCCATGGCGACTCCCTGAAAAAGTTGTGCCGGAATTCGTGATATGCGATGCAGAAAAACTCCCACAAAAATTTACTGCAGGACTAGAGATTGCAATAAATAGGGGGAGGGAGGGTTTGTATTTTTTTTTTTCTTAATTTAAAGTGTGGTTTACCGCAAAAAACTTTAATAAGTATATTAATATAGTAAGTATTTAAAACTCCGTACTTTTCACTTTTAAGTGGTCACTTTCTTAATAAAAAGATTCGGTAGAGCTATGCTTACTAGTATTTGACAGTGAACTGAACAATAAGCGAACCAAATATAGAATGCTTCTATAAAACGGAAAGATACTTGGACTAAAGCTCTATCACTGAAAACACAGCTAACAAAAACCTCCTCAGTTAGCCTGCAAGACGACAACGAATTGTACAATCCAAACAATGATTAATTGTATATATATTTTCTGCTGACGGAATCACTGGCACGACGTCCACTCATCGATATCGAACAGATGTTTATATAAATTCCTCACTTTTAAGTTCCATTGGCCACAGTTGCTGGCCGGCTGTGGAGTCGCCATGAATCGTTCAAGCCAAGTTTTCCTGGAATATATTGAAAATCAAATTGCTGTCGAGAGGTCGGCGACCTGCGAAACGATTTCCCCATCATCCGGGATAGCTTCCTTAAGGATTTGGCTAAGTGACATCCGTGAAACACAGCAGCACCATACCAGACAGCCGTCCACAATGAAGCATCATTACCCAAGTTCCAAGAGAAAGGTTAAGGCTCGAGTGTCCTTGGACTGGAGGCTATTTATAAGAAAGCTGCTAGAGCGCTTGGGGAAACTCTTTCGGATGATAAAGTGGAAAAGAAAGGAGGAGTTGTAGTTCTATTAAATATTTCATTAAGTTTTTAACTTAAGAAAATTAACATAATAAAAAGAGATTCAACATATAAAGTATGCAATCATATTCAACAAGTTACTCGCATAAAAAAGAGGGCACTCCATGTTCTTTATTTTTTATGATTTTATGACCGGCTAATGCCTGAGAATCCTATAATGGAATGCGTAAATTAAAGCAATAATTTTCAGAGTTTGTAATCCAGAAATTACACAACGATTTCATTTATACGCCGCCATCTGCTTCATTTAGGCTAATGAAGCGTCCTGCGCTCTGCGGCATAATGTATCCTGTGGCCTATGCCTGAGTCCTCGTCCATTAGCCAATTAAATAAATTAAAATAATATTCACCGACTTCGGGCCAACGAAAGATAAACACAGAGACTCTACAAACAGTGCGTAATGAAAACATATTGCTCGAAAAGAGGGGAGCAATAACTTCATTAGTCCACTGGAGCGACAAGGAGCTGTGTGCTCGTGCTCGTGCTATATATCAGATCCACAGAAAGGTCATGATACTTTACAGCGCTATTTTGCCGCTGCTTTTCTGAAAAATTAATCAATAAATCGTCAGCTACAAGCATCAATAAGCGGATATCGCGAACGAAAAACGAAGCAAGGAAGTCGCAAGGAAAGTCAAAAGATGGGAAAGTGAAAAAAGAAACAAGAAAGTAGGCTGTAGTTGAGAGACGACCTGGGAGTACCCTGGTTTTTAGCGTGTTAAAATTATAGCATACCTTTTGGGGTTTTCTTTGGTGTTTGGAGATTTCTTGTTATTATTTTCTTGAATTTTTGAAAGCATTTTCAAGAAATAAATTATAAATCTGTTAGGTACTTGTAAATACTATTTAAATTAAAGTATTTTTGACTGGATTATATTGAGTTAATGTATTATTAGACCAATAAAGCTTTCTTCTCCATGTTAGATTTAGATTTCCACAGATAAATATACCCCTAAAACCCCTCGAGTTCTCGGAAAAAAGTCTCAAACTCGCTGGGGCGTGGGAAGAGTGTGCCAGATCAAGGACCAAAGAAAAAACCATCATGATTTATTTACTTTTGAATGTCTTTCATGGCCAACCCTTGACCCCAGCCTGTGGTTCAACCCCCGCACATTCCATGAGTATTTTATTGGCTACGTGCAACTGCGCAAACAAATTTACATGACACTGAACTGAAAGGTGCTTACCTGTCCCTCAGACCGGCCGCCTTTCTCTCTCTCAGACATTATTGAAAGATTGATGAAAGTTTGCGGCCGAAGTAGTGTTTCTGGCTTTCTCGTTTTTCGAACTATCAAGTGAGCAAGTGAGCAGTGGAAAAATTCCTGTCAAGATAAATGACTCGACGCTATATTTATATATATATATGTACATGTTCCTATATTCCTATGTGTGTGGGTATCTGCGAAAAATTATTGCGGTGGGTGAATGCTTATAATGAATAATGAACGATTTTCCGCCCTTTTTCTTGCTCCCTGGAGTTTTATTGTGGCCAAACAATAAAATGCTTCGACCATTCAGTGAAATTTGTTTGTGGACTGACCAAGGCAGGAGCCGAGATATCGGCGTTGATATGACTTCACACTTTGATTTGGCTGGTCCTTAACTTTTGGGGTCCGTTGTGTGTATGTATTAATGGCTTTTATAATGCCCCCCCTACGAATTTATAGATACATGTATGGGAAACATATATTTTGGGTCATCTTGGTGGGTGTTTCTAGGCCAATTTAACTGTCAGCGGCTCCCGCTCATTTGTCTGGAGGAGGCGAGGCTCGATTTACTGGAAGAGGCTCTCTCTCGCCCGTTTGATTGAGCGCTGCTCATAATTGATACATTCCGAATAAATCTGGTTGACCTATTTTTTCCTTTGGGATATTGTGCCTATTGAAATCGGGTTGCTCTTGGCAAGGCTTTTATTGATCGATCTGTGAGCCATTGGAAGCAGTTTCTGGGATTTTATGGCAAGGATAATAAATATTCTAAGGAATTTTACAATTTGTATCTTACAGGCCTTGTGAAATATATAAAAATATAAAAGGCAGGCCTTGGTGGTTTCTAACACTATTTCTCCATTTACCTTAGTGGTGGTTAACCAGGAAAGAATAAAACAAATAAATAATAAATAAGTATCAAATTTTTCATTTTTATCTATTTAGAAAAATTTCTTAAACTCTCCAATTACCTTTCCCTTAAAAAAACCCTTTCTTCGCTACCCTTCCAATTTTAATTTCTTGTAATAAAATTGTGGTTTTATTCATATGTTTTTAAAGATATTTATGAGCCTTTAGGGGCCCAACGCAAACCCAGGCGACCTTTCCGCATACATGACGTCCAGGCGACTTCCGTTTCCGCTCTGACTGCGACATGGGAAAACTTTTAGCATTTATCGTATGAATTTCTGCTGCCAGCTCTATGCTTTCTTTTATTATATATTTTTTTTTGTTTTATTCCAAAGAAATAAATTCAAATGCCTGCATAGTCCTTTTGTTTAACTTAACCCTTTTGCTTTCTTTAAACTTTGAGAGCTCCTCCCTTTCATTGGAAGGCATTTGGCGAAGACATTTTTCTTGTTTCTGTTAAAAGTTCTTCTGTCTAAGCATTTTGCTTTAAATTTATTGCTTGTAATCCAACGGATTTTCATATTAAAACTCAAAATGCAAGGCAGTTAAGCTGACTTGGCCTGAGAACCCACAACAATTACACTTTTAACTGCAGTGGCCCCCGAGCATAGCAGCCGAGTGTGCAGTTTTGACATTTTAAGTAGGCATTGCATTGCCATGAAAGGACTGCCTGGAACAGAGAAGAGAAGAGCTTCTGTTGTTTGTTTTGTGATTTCCGTTGCCGTACTTGCTGTTGCCGTTGTTGTTGGGCTCCACAATTACGATCACACACAGTTGCTTAGTGTTCCTATTCCATATACCCATTATCCCTTTTGACTCCCCCCCGGGGGAGTCCTCGTGTTCGTTTATTCGTGCTGAAATAGAGCCATGCGATGACGTCGGCTTCCAGGCATAATAGGCAAACACAGTGCGGATAAAAAGTATGCGAGCACTCACAGACTTCTGCTCTCTTGCTCCGGCTTTGTGCTCTCATGTTTGCGTTCCAGGCTGGGTAATTGCGGCGACGCCTTTTGCAAGGATAATTGTGACATTTTGCAAGCGAATGCAGACCAAGTGAGTACACTGTATTTCAGAATGTATAAAAAGAAACAGTGTGACCAATCAATAATTAGTACACAGTGTGGTCTGCAAGCCTGCAAAAAATTAAGGTGTGACTGTACCGCACGCAGGAAATTAAATTAAAGTACTTCGAAGTAATATTTCCTCTTTTTTTTCAGTAAATTATTATTTCAGTTTTTTTATTTCTGAACCTGCAGATAGCTTTACCTAAATCCCTAAAAAATATCCAACAGGTCGGTTCCCCCATCAGATCCTTCTGTCACCGCCAGATGATTGTCCTTTTGGCCAATTGTTTTTCCCCACTTAGCCTTAGTAAGTAAACGGATGTTGACTCGCCTTTTGTGTATTTGTGTAAGCGGCCTGGTGCAATGTTCGCCTCTTTTTTTTGCTTTGTTTGTATTGTTAATTGCTGGCGCGTGCTTTCTATTCATTTGTAAGTCGGCTTAAAGTAATAAAATAATTAAATAATTATAATTATTTATTGTTATTCAGCGTGCTGCTCGGGGGCGCTTGTTGTTTGTGTTTGTTGTGCGACGGGCTAATTTTAAATTTATGATTTGTGGGCTTTGTTCACGCTCCGCTCCTGCTCCGCCTGGCATTAAATATACTATATTTGTTTTAAGTACGCTCAGGCACACACACACACGTCCTGCAATTCTTCAAAGCAAGAGCTTGTGCGACTTTTGGACAGTTTTATGGCTGGCATCATTTCGTCTTTTCAGCTTTTTCCAGCTCCAAACTCAACCCAGCCCCGTGCACGGTCGCCTGGTGACTTATTGGCGTAAAAGTTTTAGACCCGATTGGCCGGCAGTAAAGCCAAAGGCCAGCCAGTCAGCCAGAGCCAGCAGCACAGTTTCAAATGGCTTTCTGTATTGCACCCAAATGTCTGCAATAAAATATTTTACAGTCGTGCATCTGCGAGGCGTTCAGATTTCAACACAAAACAGAGACAGATACGGACGCAGAAGAGCCACTTTTCCAAAATGCGATTGGAAATCCATTTGTCTGGACTAGGAAGGGGGAGGAAATGGATCACTAAAGACGAAGGGGGTGAAATCCAAGATTTATGCATCAGAAATGTGGTTAAAATGATCCTAAGATTCAAAGAAATATACATACTGAAAGGATTATATTATAAGAATATTACTTCTACTTTTCCTAGAAAACCTACAAAGCTTAAGCGCTTTAAGAAGCCACTTTAAATATTCCGCATACGCCGTGTTGTTAATAAATTACCCAAATTATGGACGCGAAGCTGCCAGGGCCTGGAGAAGGCACAAAACGGGTTAAAACCAAGCTGGAGCCGTAGTCCCACTAGCTGGCGACAGCTGACTGAGTGGGGGAGGAACTGGGAGCTAGGAGCTGTGAGTGGCTGCCGTTGACGTTGGCGGCAACGTCGGCATCTTAATAAATTTTCATGCGCAACACTTTGACGTTATTAATACGTTTGGGGCTGGCTTCTCGAGTGCCACGCACGCACCTAAAAACCGCTAACCAAATGACGGCGAATTTTGCTTAATTACACGGCTTATCCGCAGCAGACACCCGACGAGTGCGGTTGGGGGCCAAAAAACAAGGCAAGAAATTAATTTCGAACGTCACAAATACCATCGCAAGGAGGCCTTAGCGTTTAAAATATTTCGGCACACTTATTTGCTTAAAATTCGATTGCAATTTATAGGCATGGCTTAATTAAATAGAAGGAAATTCCATGCTTATTGAAATGCGTGGAGCACACGGACAAGTTTAACTAAATGTTAATGAAGTAGGCCAAGTCACCGGTTCGCCGCTTCTAAGCATCTAATTCAGTGGCTAATTTCCTAGACATATTAAGACAGGTTTCCGCCCGCCTGTCTGTCTGTCTGCCTCTGTGAGTTCCCAGAAATTTCAATGCAAAAAAAAAAGAAGAACTCACTTTTCACCTTATCATGTCTAACTGCCAAATTGCCAACGGTTGCCAGGCCCGCAGGATCTCTTGATGATACACTAGAGGGAATTCTTGTGAAGGCTGAAATTAAAATTAATTGGGGACTTGAGTGTGTCAGATATTCAATTTAATTTAATTTGGATAAACGAAGTGATAACTACTTGAAATAATTTAAAAAAGAATTATTTTTTCAAAGAAGTTGATTTTTGGGAACTAAAACCTAGAATGATTAGTAATTAAGACTTTAAAATGTTTGGACACTTTGCAAGCGAATCCAGGTGAAGTGAAAATTTATAGAGACCAGCAGTGTGACCAGTTACATAAGAAACACAGTGTGACCTTGCAGTCTGCAGCAAATGAGGTGTGACTGTACCGCACGCAGGAAATTGAATTAAAATATTTCGGTGTAATGTGCATTTTTTCAGTAATCTATTATTTCTAGTTTTTATATCTCAACCGCTACCAAAGGCGAAATTAAGACTTTAAAATATGATTTTAATACTAGCCATAGCCCTTGCCCAATTATTGTAAATGTGTCATTTCTTTCAGTGCCTTTCTAAATTGACTTGGCACAGGCATTGATGAGACCCCAACCTCCCATCGATGTTTAGCAAATAATCTTTCTGCTCTGGCATATTCTCACTGTCAACGGAATAATCAGCCAGCCAGCCGGCTGACATGTTAAGTCACTTTGTCGTCAGGACACACACATCCTCCTCCACGTACCCATTCTCATGCCCATTCCCATATCCTTCTGCCCCGAAACCCTAATCACCCTACACACTCCCACTCCCATTTGGCTGGCAAATTACACGTCTCGGATTTGAATGCTTCGGTTATTTCCCTCTGTTTGTTGTGTTTTGTCTTGTGGCATTAGTTTAAATTAATATCAGGACAAGGTATGGCGTATGGCGTCTGCCGTATGGCAAAGGCAACCCGCATGCACAATCTCTTTGGGATCCTTGTCTTTTCCTCTCTTTTTTGGGCCTTCACTTATTTGGCTTTTTGGGTTAACTAAGCGTAGGGGAAAGGTTGGGGGTTGTGTTGTGGCAATAACCTGAATTAAAATGTTTTGCCAGATAAACATTAATTGTTGACTAAACCAGGACAATTTGTGCAGCACCTGGGGCTGAGCTGGTGAGCTTAGGGGAAAGAGATCCTTGGTGGGGGAAGCTGCCGAAAAGGTAAATAAACTGATTAGTTAAGTTAAAGACTTGTGCATATTTTTTGTGGTGTCCAAGCTATCACTAACTTGTGGAGTTGCTGATTGAGGGAATATTAATTGACTGGACAACAAAATATAATTAAATCTGAGACAAAATGAATGCTTTCTGGGAATTTTACCTTTAAGTTCTTGCTTTAATCTTTAGAATCTTTAATTTCTCACCTCTAACAGCATTTTTCAAGTGAAAACGTACAAGGCTTATTAAAATAAACAAAGGCGTGCGTTGGAGCCATTTAAGCTCTTAGAAAAAAATCTTTCGCGAGTCCTCAGGCATCCTCACAGACAAACTCGTCCTCGAGATACTCCCCAAGCGAGGCGGCGGCGGTTGGGTCTCCAAATCCCTGCTCGTCTCGCAGCCACTTGTCGTGGTCAATACCCTTAATTTCGCACACGACCTTGAAGATTAGCTCCTCCTTCTGGGTGTAGTAGTCGGGCGAGTGGAAATTGGAGTCCAGTTGCAGCGACTCCAGCTTGAGCTTCACCAGCCTCTCGTGCAGCACATGGAAGTCTTCGTTCTGCTCCTCGGCTGTCTTCAGGGTGAGCAGGGCCAGGAATTCCGACAGGTGTGACTGAGGGCCAGAGAAAGGTGTGAATTAAATGGGGTTTTTTTTTGGGATATCATCTAAGGGCTCACCACATTGTCGTGGCTCTTCAATAGGTTCTCGTCGTGGGCGAACTCCACCGCAAATTCCATGCCGCTCATGGTGGTGAGATTGTAGCTCCAGGAGCGGATCAGTCGGCGGTCTGGGGCAAACTGTCGCTGCTCGGTCGGGTTCGGACTCGTCACCAGTGATTGGGCTGCAATTTGTTTACATTATGCACGGTGTGGTGATTCGATTCGCCCATCCCCACAATCCCCATCCCGTTCCGAGTCTGGGCCCGCGGCTTGTTTATTTTCGCAGCCACTCATCGCTGTCGCCTAGAGAAGCGTTGAAGCTACAGCATTTGGACACGTAATCAGAACGGAAACGCTTACTCAGCCAGAAGCAGAATGGCCTGACTTATCTTTGGTCTTCAATTAGTAATAGAGTAACTAATAAAAAGCCGTGAGTTTGTTAAGGATTTATTATTTTGGATAAGCTAAAAAAATATGTTGGTTTTTTATGGGAAGAAAAAATCTGACTTTACATAAAAAGAATTTTATTTTTTACAAGCTATGGCTTGTAATATAAATGTCGATTTTTTTTAAGAATAAGTTCCCTCTTACAAGCCGTTAAAAATTACATTTATTTTTCATAAATTTCTGAAACACTGCAGGATTTTTTTTTTTTTTTTAATTTTAGAACATTTTTTTAAGAAACTAAAGTGTACAACCATTTAAAATTACTTTTATTATTAACAAATTAAAATTGATCACAAATTTTAAGATTAAATTTCTTAAATATTAAACTAGTAATTCTAATTAAAGAATAATTTTGCATTCGGTATCTGCTCTAAAAGCTTTAAAATTGCTTTAATTTTTCTCAAATACACAAAAAACATTTAAAATTTTATTAAATTTGAATGAATTTCTGGAAAATTATGCTAGTAATATAAATAAACCTCTTAAAAATCTTAAAAATTATTGTTATATTTAACATATTAAATATAAATCTATTTCTATAATTTTTCTTATAATTTTAAGAGCATTATTCTATTAAACTTTCAATAAATAGGGCAGGAATTAAACTCATAATTCACAGTCAAAAATTTAAGTAATTTAATATATACATATATATCAGCCTCTAAATTGCCTCCATTATAATTTAAAACAAACTCCAGTCTCACAGACATCTTGCCAAGAATGAAAACGATATCCGTTTGCTCCGCTTAAGAGTAAAATTTGTTTTGACTCAATTTCAAGTTGACTGTTGATTATTCCGAGTATTTCGAAATTCATTTGTCAACGCTTCTCAAGAGTGTAAACAAATAAAAGCGAAGCGCGTTTTAGCTATAAATCAAAGCGAAATTGAACACACACATGGGGAGGAATGTATGCTTATCCGATACAATTTTGATTTTTCCAAATCGACCGATGAACCACGGAATGAATGCCAAACAAAAGCTGCCATAAGCGAGCATAAAAGTCTGGCTGCTCCTGCTGCTGCTCCTGCTGCAGTGATAAAGTCAATAAAGCTGATATTCTGCCACGTGAAACACAAGCCAAGAAGTGTGTAAACAAAGCCGAAAAATAAAAAGATATAGCTTGTATGGCGCTTAGACAAATAAACATGGACGGTGACTGGCAGGAAAAGCTGAAAAGTCAAAGATTGCTTTCACTTCCCACCTTTCCGTATATATATTTTATGAAATATTCCGTTTTTTTTATGTGACTTTCTCGGACATCCCCCCAAGAGCCGAGAAAAATCCATGAAATTGACCCAGAAGACTCGGAAGCTTAAGGTTTTGTGCTGCTTCAATGTTCATAACTTTCGGGGAAAAGCTTCTCAATTGCAAAGTAATAAAATTTAAGTGTCGAATGTGGGAAAACTAAATACCCAAAGGTAATACGATTTAAGTGAAATAATTCCTTAAGAGACTCGAGAATATTTTACGAAGATTTTAGATAAAGAATTTATTTTAATGGTAATAAATAAGAAACAATAATACATATAAGAATAAATAAGTCAAAGGAAGCCGAATAGATTAACCATATTGAATAAATGCTTTGCCAGTTAAGAAACTGTTTAAAATAGTTAATTTTATTCATTATTTAATTCCAGTAGAGTTTCTTATTTATTTCTATTTAACTAACACTTCGTCCATTTTTAGAATATCTCAAAAGGAAAATACATATATGGGTATTTATAGTACAAAATAAACTCTGCTTTGCTCTCAATTTTGTGCAAATTAAATTAAGGAAATCCACTTGGAAGTGCATACAGAATATTTCTATTTAATTAACCTTTTACAACAAAGTTTCTTTCTCGAAGGAGTGAATCTTCCCTGCCAACTTTAATATTTAATTACAAATAATTATCACAAAGATCCTACCAAAGTTAGATGCCAGAAAATTCAGTTAATTATGCAATTACATCTAGGTAGAAATTTTTGCCCAAGGAGGCATCCAAAATTGACAGCCACGAACTCAATTGGCTGCCACCAAAGGTTTGTGTCTTTGCCGTAGGATGTCCTCCTGATGACGAGGGAGGAAATGAAATAAATCAAGGCTCATTAAGAGCCTTGAGGTAAACACGAACGTAGGCACAGGGACACACACACATGCTATTTGAGTCTCCATGTGCGATTTTGGTTATTTCAGGACACCTCCCCCTCGCAAAAGCAAAGTTGACAGTTGATGTCAACTTAATCATCGTCAAGGCAACACAGATTCGGTGCCTGCAGGAGTGAAATTTCAACTCCTTTTTTCTGGCGATAACAGGACATATTGCCAGCTCATTACGTCTGCAAGTGTGGGAGTGTCTAAGAGACTTGTCTTTCCTTCGTCAGTCCCTGCACTTATTCCAGCGCCATTGTCTCAGCGCTAATAATGGCAAATATTACACAAGTAATTAGTCACGCATTTAATTATTATTTATGGCTTTTCTCCCAGTGTGTGCGGGGGAGTGTCTCCGTCGCCGTCGTCGTCTATCTGGCTCGCCGACTCGAAATTATCCTTCGTGTGCGTGTGCCCAACAATTATTACATGTAATTATCCACTTGAATGCTTGTCCTGAATCATCAGTAAATTTATATGACACATCGGATAAAAGTTAGCAGGTCTGTTTCGGATTGGCAAGCTATTAGCATATGCGTGATTGCGTAAGTAAATTATGCCGCATCCCCTCCCCCGCCCGACAAGTGTAATCTGCTTAGCAATATAATATACGTAGCCCGAGTAGAGTTAATGTCTTTAATAAATTATTCTTGAGTAATTCCAGACTAACTATTTTTAGCTTGACATCTGAGTCACTTTCGGTTAAATTTTGGGAGGGTTTTAGGCATATAATTAAATTCTCTTAGCTGTTGCTTAGTTACCATACATATTTAATTTAAGTGAATAAAATAATTCAGTTTTGAGGATCATTGGCAATAGAAAATCGAGTTTCTTTAAATATATAATTTAATTGAATAAATTATTTCGATTTAAAGAATTTAAAAAAAATATAAATAAAAGGTTTCTCAATTGAAAGTATATTTTTAAAAACATTATTCTTCCAACACGAATTAACTTATCTTTTGGGAAAATGTCAATTTTATAAGATTTCTTAATTTTTTTTTTAATTTTAATTAATTTTTTAATGATTTTCCTAACACTACAAGTTGATAAGTTATAATTAGTGCGATAATCCGTAACTTGTTCCTAAATAAACCCATTTCTCATTATAACGGCCTTCTTCAACTACGGCATGTTTTCGATTTACGGCCTAAAATGTTTCGCTATAACGGCAACACCAACTTTCTTCCGATGTCGAAATATCTACAGAATAATGGATTCATTATAATGAATTTTTCGCTTTGCGACCAAGTTTTTTGAAACTTATCTAGGCCGTAAAGCGAGTAAACAATTTTTGCTTCAAACCATTGTTCGTTAGAAATAAATATCGAATCCAATCGAAATGTTTGATGCGTATGCTGAGGACCAGCTGCTGTAGTCAATGGGGTTAAAGTTCTATCACGTACTCAAGATGCTGGGGGGCCTAGGGCAAAAACTTTCATCGATTAAAAACTTTTCCGGGTATTATCAGCTAGCTGGCCCCCGGAAAAAGTTGTTGTGACCGACAGCTGGCGAATGGAAAAATGAGATTTGTTTGTGGCCTCTAATAATTGGGAGGCAGAGTGGCCCATCGGGATTGAAATGCCAAAAATCGAATTGCCAGGGCCAGGAATAATACTACCAGATTCGCTCCGAGTCTTGGCCTGGCACGTCTCCCCTGTCAGCTGTTTATTGAGGCGTGATGTAATTAGCATAACACCGACAAGGAATCAGGATATAAAAAAGAAAAGACAGAGCAGAGACCGGAGCAAAGACCCAGCAAAGACCGAGGGCTTAGACGCAATTTGCGTAATGCTAAAACTTTTAATCACTCATACGCTCCGTGGCGCCACAGAGAGAAAGGCAGCGAAGGCGAAGGCGCAAAAAATAAATTTTACGTCAGAGAAAATAGTCAACAAAGCGTTTGGGCGAAATGAAATAAGTGTAAATACGACAAAAATTCACTGGCACACACACCAAGCACACACGCACACTCCCCTCTGGCCCCCCAAAATGCTCACTCAAATATGTATGTATGCGCATCTGATTAAACACAAGTGTGTGTGTGTGTTTTGGCTGTAGGTCCTTCTTATATGACTTTCATCCCCAGCGGAGAAATGCATTCCCCTCGGGTTTCGTCCCAGAAAAAAAATATATAAAAAAAATATTCATCTGCTTTGCCTTAAGCTCGAGTTTAATTCCTGCTTTGACTTTTGCAATGAGCACTCAAAGTGCCGGGTACAGTAAGGACTTGAAGATATAACTGTAATTTTTTTATTTATTTAGTTTTACAACTTTTGTTTTATATAAAATTTCTAACATAATTATCCTTATATTTTTAAATTTAATTAGGAAAGGAGCCAGATTTTTTAAAGGTTATTAAAATAGTTATTATAACTCATGGAAATGTTAAATCATAGATAAGTAAGCTTTATGATCTCAGTTTTAATAATATTCTATTAAGTACAGTGGGAGCTTGGTGTTAATATTCAATAAATATTTTCTGTACTTATAATATGTAATAAATCTTATATAATAACAAATATTCAATGTATTTTTTAAGAGACTTTACTGTGCCGCTTCAATAACTGGTACTCCTCACAATAGAGTATATTTTTCGGGTATTTTAAATATTAACAAACTTATTATCTTTATTTACAAAAATAATCCATCTTAAAACTCATAAATAAAAATAGGATACATAAATATTATATAAGCATTCTTATACCTTGAAATCTAGAATTTCTGACTTATTAAAATTGTTCTCCTTTTAACTCCTTTATTAAAAAATTAAGATTAATTATTCAAGTCAAGATCTGCTGATTTTCATTGATAAAAAAATCGTTTTCACTCCGAAAAGTGTATTCAACGATTCAGCTAAGCCACAGCCCCGACTTTGCGTCTTTTCTTGTGGTTTTTTTGCTCGGTTCCTTCAGTTCCTCAGATTACAATGTAAGCTGCGGCGCGTTAAAGTGCGACTGTGTGTGTGTGCTTAGGCTGCGGGTGGCGGTGGTGTGTGTTTGTGTGCCGACCTATTTGCTTAAACACACTCTAACTGGCACTCTCAGCCCACTTGGCCACGCCCTCGGAGAATGGTCCTACCCCCCGGGTCCTCGGTCCTCGGTCCTCTGTCCTCATAACACATTAGCGAAAGTGAAAGTGAAAGCCGCCATAATGACTGCCTCCAGTCGCTCGCTCGCCGGCTCGCCTGCATGCCCATACATTCATATTAGTTCAGCGAGACGCCGAAAGCGAGAGAAATGCAAATTGGCCAGATGGAGAATGATGGTGAGAAGGGGGCTTAGAGTTCTCAGTTCTAGCTTCTCAGTTCGCGGTTCAAAGTTCTCTGTTCCAAGTTTTAGGCTCTTGGTTCTAAGTTTTAAGTTTTTAGTTCGCTTTGTAATTTTTGTTTTTATTCTCAGTTATCCGGTATTAGTTCTCACTTTCCAGTTAGATATCTGTTTTTAACTAGATTTTTATAAGATATTAATTCCTAATTCTTATTTTTAATTCCCAACTCTTTGCTCTCTAATATCTGTTTGTAAATTGTTATTCAAGAGTGTAGACTAGAATATATATCTAATTTTAAAGAGTTTGAGACGATCGGGCGACACACTCTAAAACAAACCCCGATTGGTCACACTAACTCTACAAAAAGCGACGCTACTGTATTCCTTTCCTTGGACACACCTTTTCCGCTTAAATTTCTGACTTTTAAAGCCTAGAATGTCCTTACACTAAATAAACACCATTTAGTATTTACCAAAATTGCCAAAATATATATTTAAAACGATTTCCTTACATGCCAACCCCTCCTGATGTTTTTTCCCTGTGAATCTAAAAAAAAAAACCCACGAGAATGTGTCATAAAATCGACAGAAACTCCAGTTAGCAACCGCAAGGTCCCAGGATATACTCACCAGATAGTGCCAAATGCTGAGTCTCCTTCCTTCCTTCCTTTCCTTGTGTTTGATGGCCGAAAACTTGTAAGCAAGATGAAAATACACAATTTTGAAATGTCACTCAAACCTAACGGAGTATTCATGGGCAACTACTTTTGCTCCCATTTCAACTTTGTAAATCTTATTTGCCATCGTTGCCTGTCAATGGATGCCTGATCATTTTTTTTTCTCTCGTTTTCCCTCGAAGTGAGGGAGAAAAGTCAAACTTTTATTAGTTTTCCGGCAGAACGTTAACCGTATTAAAAAGCACTCGGCGCTCCGCAACTGCCGACATTAGTGGCGGGGAATATAGATGAAGTCAAGTGTGTCCTCGTCGTCCTTGTCGCTCAGCTGATAATCGGGAGCCAGCCGACAATGGGATGGAAATTGAAAAAACTGTAGGGGCTCCTTCAAGTGCCCCGAAACTTCTTCAAAAACGCATAAAAAATCAATGGCAAAAGCGAAAGCCATGTGCGCAATAAATGTCAGCTACAAACGAAAACTTCACATGTTTTTTCGACTTCTTTTGCCAGGACTTCCGTTTTGCGTGTGTGTGCGACTGTGACTGTGTCAATTTGTAGAGCATACTTATGGGCGCTGCCTGTCCCCGCACAAATTGAAATCCGCCATAAATTGGCGAGTCGAGCGGCGGCGGCGGCTGAATGACTGAAAAGAAATAAAGCAAAGTCGGAGTCGAGCTGGGCTGATGACAATTTATTGTTCACACTTGCAACTGATGATGGTGCTTAGGGGACTCGGCGAAAACAAACGTGTGGCACACACACACACGTGTGTTTGGTGTGCGTTGTGCGTGTGTGCATGAGAGAGCGTGTGTTTGCCGTTTGTCGAAGAATATTTCATTGTCTGGCTGTGCCCCAAAAGTAGGCTCTACAAATTGCCAGCCATTATTTTGCTGCTATGCCAATACTTGCAAGAGCGATATATTTTCAATATACATATATAGATATATATATATATGTATAAATCTATATATATATATACATGTAATTTAGAGATGAGAAGGTATCCTGGAAATTTAGAAAGCTAGAAAATATCGATAGTGAGACGAGGTAAAAGCCTGCTTCATCTTCAAGACTTCTTTAAGGCTACAATTATATTAAATAATTAATTAATTTTGTATTTATTATTTATTATAAAGAAACTAATAATTTGAATAATAAGAATTGAATTCATACAACGTATCTAGGCCGTTAAGCTAGTTATGGATCTGTATTATAATATTTCTTACTCGAATTTTTAAGATTTTAGACTCATAAAAAATATTTCTGTTTTATACCCACAATTTCTCTATATTGCTTTAGTATTTTCCCAAAAGGAAACCCCTCAATTGTCACAAGTCGTTAAAGCGTAGCCAGACCAAAGAGAAAAGCGTTCCGCCGGAAGTTCCGGAAACCTCCATGGAATTTAGAAAACAAAAGCTTGAGGCACCTGAAAGTAAGCAAAAGTGACTCAAGAACCATCTCCTTTCGCCATTTATTTTCCCTGTATATAACATGCACGCGTATCGAAATGTAAATTCATTTTATTTGCGTTATTCTTCTGGAAGTACGTACAGGTGGTGTGCACTGTGCAGGCAATTTTCAATTGAGCGTCCCGTGCTCCTGGCAGGCGATGATTTAAATGCCTGGCAAGTTTTTCCGACGTGTGGCCTACTCTCTTTCACACACAACTTTTGTGGCGGAGAACTAAAACTTTTCCTAGGCCCCCAAGAAAAGCCCAAGAAAGTTCGACCAACAATACGTGGAAATAAGTGGAAACTTTTGTGTGTAGGTCTTAAATTATGCCTCGAATCAAATGATTAAAGGTGATTTTTCCGGGGAAGGAAGCTCGGGACTGGACAGCGGCGAAGATGACTCGTTGCGGCTCGTTTAACACATTTAAATTCATGCCAAACAGCAGAAATCCACTTGCCAGCGACGGCAGTTGCTGGAATTTATGAGTTGTTGGCATTTTCTGTGCCCGCGCTATTACGGCCACTAAGTCTCGGCTAATAGCGGCTTTAAAATTTATAGAGTTTTTCGACTGGCAGCCAAGGCTTAGCAGCGAAGTGATTGCCCCTGCCAGTCCCGAGGACGCGTCCCCTTAATATTTATTCCGCTTTGCTTGCTCGCTCACTGGGTTTTCTTTCGGAGTATGATGATATCTTGAATAAGACAACAGTAATACGATACTTTTTTAGGGACACAAAACCCTTCGGGAAAGACTGATGGGATGGGGTCACCAATTAGAGGCTTAAACCAAGAAATAACTTTATGATTTGGACGAAATATTCTTATAAAGTCCGTTACTCCCTTGAAAAATATGCTGCAGTTTTGAGGAAAATAATTAAAAAATATGTTTTAACTTTCTTAAATTATGGAAGATTGATTTCTAAAGAGGTAAGTGTTTCTTTCAGAGTTCAGGAAATATATCTTATCTGTGCAAACCCCTAAAACCCCTAATAAAAACCCATTTCTTCTTAATAAAAGAGTATCCACACTTTGGCCAGCGGAAAGCCCTGAAAATGCCAGCCTGCCAGCCTTTGTTATTTAAGGCGTGGGGCTTGGCTTGCCTTTTGACATATTATGCCATAATTCCTGCGGCAAAACGTTTAGTTGAGCTACATAAATAATAAATATACAGGCACAAGCCCTGGCTACATATATCCTGACATATTTCGGAGGGTGAAGGGAAGGACTAGGAACCTTTTCGGGATGTGTATCTTTTTTCTATGCTCCCCTGGTTCGGGCCATGATTTACAGGACATGCTCGAACTGTTCGCAGGCCTTTTAATTTGCATTTTGCTCAAACTCAATTCGTGCAGCAAAATTGTTTTCGCCAAGATTTAGCATAAAATATTGAAAACATTTGGAGAAAGTAATAGGACTTGTGTTAAATTTATTTTAATTGTTTTTTTGCTTGCTCCCCCCTCTCTCTTTGCTATTTATCTATTTCTCCGATTTCTGTTTGCATCGATATGCAAATTTGTGAGAAGTCCAAGGGACTGACTGGGAGTAAATCGAAAAAGTTTTGATCTCTGAGTAAAAACTAATAGTCGTAAATATTTATGTGTGTGGGGGTGGGAGCTTAGTCAGACTTAGCTGCAATGGCCAGGACCAGTTCAATCTCAAAGCGATTTTTATCAAATTCCCACTTTGGATTTAGGCAGCAGCCATGCCTCTTCTTTTCCTTGCATTGCTAATGAAATTAAATTGAAACTTTGCTGGCAAAGTCACAAATTTGTGACCAAGTTGGCAGCGTAAGCAAATAAGACTCAAATCAATGGCTTTCATTAACGCAAAGTCTAGAGTCTTGTCTTGGCTGTGAGAGAGAAAATGAGTTTCCGCCGGGGTTAGTTAGTAGCAAAAGAAAATGGATTAAGTCCCGGCCAGACGTTTTTGTGGCAGCCATACATAATAAAGTATAAGACAAGGCTTTGGCTTGGCTTTAAATTTATTCACAAAATAAGAAAATAATGATTATATTTTATATTGATTTATTTAATGTACTGCAATATAATTTATTGAAGGAATATATATAATTAATATATATTTTTTAAGTTTATTTATTTTATACTTCATGATATGGCCAACACTTGAGGTTGCTTTAGAAATATTTTTAACATTACTCAAAAAAAAAATTAATTTATTAAAATAATATACGAAATTAATGGTTATATATTGAATGTATTTATTTTATATTTTAAGGTATGAGAGTTCTTGGGAAATATACTTTTCTTTAATCAAAAAGAAAGAAAGGTGTAAATCCTTGACATTATAAAATCATTCATAGAAACGTTCTTTGAGCTAAACAAAATGCAGTCTCTTTGAAGAAAATTAAGCTCGATAATTTTCTACAATTTACAAGAAGATGATGATGAGTTTACATGTCAAAATATATGCCACATTAGTTACTTAAATGTTCTTGCAAGATTAAATCTAAAATTGAAATAAATCTTAAGCCCCCTGTCGAGAGTTATGCACTCCTTAGAAGCTGCTCCTCACGTCAAATTCAATAATATGAGACGAGTTTTAAAGATAAGATGGAACAACTGTGCGCTGCTAATAGCCGCTGGCCATTTTGGGAAATAACATACGCTCCACTTTGCCTCCACTGACTGGCCATTATGCGCGTTCGACGCCTTTGCAAGGAGCAGGAGCAGGAAGCCGGAGCAAGGAGCAGAAGCTGTCTGCGAAAACTGGGGCCATTAATCTCTCTCCTGGCCACATAGAAATCCATGTAAGCGAGACGTTTGCCAAGTGCCTCGAGCGATGCACTTTCAACCTCAACACGCTGCTCCGAATGCCATACAATATATGTATTCCAAGCAGGCTGTGGCTGGTGCTGGTGGTTGTAATCTTGGGCCATCTCGGCCGAGTCCATTTAGCAGAGATTTCGCAGGCCGCAGGCCCGTTTGCTTTGGCCACAGCGGCTTCAATGGACCCTAGCCTGGGCCTCAGAAATGTCCTGCTGCTGCCACTGGCCACTGGCAAAATGATACGCCGCTTAAACAAATATATATGTATATCCAGAGACTGAGAGAGAGCAGATCCAAAATAGAAGGAAAAAACAAGAAGTGGAAAATCCTCTGGGACATGCTTCCGCACAAGAATGTTGGGGCGGACGCCTTTTGATATGCAAAATAAAAATTGTGAACAGCGATTTTAATAAATATTCCCCACACACTCACTCACTCAGTCAGATAGACAACTAGACCCAGGTCCCAGAGTGTCCTCCTCGAGGACATTGATACAGCGGACTGCTTATTGAATTTTTCAAAAGCCCCATTTTTTTCTCTTGACGTCCTGCGACTCCCCGAGGCGGAATGTGTTTAAAGTGCCTTTAAGCCAAATGATTTTAAAGGGCTTTGGCTATGTCCTTGTGAAGGTGTTTGGCGGGGGTCAACAGGGGTTAAAGGGTGCACTGGCTGGATTTGAGGGAGAAAAGCCTCTAATAGGATTTTTCTAATACTGTAAGCAGCATTTTTAAGTAATTTAATCTGGAAAAGAGGTTTAAGTTTCTACGATTTTGGGTTAGGAATGTTAGGAAATTTATTAAGAAATAAAGGTATTAGTTGTAAAATAAATTCAATAACTAGTTTTATTATACAAATAACTTGTTTAACTCCTTTGAGAGATGCCTCCATAGAGCTGGCTGTAATACTAGAGCACACAGATAGAAAAACTGAGTACTGAGTAGTCCGGCTGAACGACTTCAAGGGTTTCGAGAGTCAGTCAAAACCTTTCGGCTGCTTGCGCCTGCCAGACTGACTGGGCTAGTAGCTTTTGTACATCTCTAAACGAAAACTTTGTGAAATTTTGGTACAAAATATTATAAACCAAAATAAGGTAGAGCAGGCCATGCCTAGAACGTAAGTCTTACAAATCGAGTCAAAGCGAAAGTCTAATGACTTCCGAACCCCACACTTGGCAGTATATTACAGCAGCAACAGAATAAATATATTATTACCGGAAATCGAGATATATATATCGCATAAACCCACATATTCCAAGCATCTATATGGACCGTATAAACGTCGGCGACAAGATATTCTTCCAGAGAAGCGACGGGCGCGTCCACGCGGTGACCTGCACGTCGAAGAACCTGGAGATGGAGTCGATCACCGGCGAGTGGTTTGAGGACTCGGTGACCAAGGGCAAGGAGATGCCACTGAGCCTGCTGATGGACATCAATCGTCACATATTCGAGGAGGGTAAGCCGCCGGCAAAGGCGCTGGTCAAGCCCCGCGCCCAGCCACCGAGTGCAGCGGGTTCCGTGATCCCAAAGCCTCCCTTCGGAGGAGGAGGAGCACCGCAGGCCGACACTGGCAGGCAGTCGCCCTCTGGCAATCCGTAGGCGGAGCACATGAGCGCCCTGGCGGCCGGCCGGCGCCCAAGAAATCGCAGATTCCTTCGGTAGCCGCTAATCGTACTGTCGCTGTCGTACCGCCCAAAAACCTATTTGAATTTGCTTTAAATTTTTGTGATAAAATATTTACGATTAAACACTGAATTCCTCTTAAATTTTAAATTGTTAAGAATCTAATAAGAAGAGAGTTATTAAGACAAATTTTTAGTAATTTAATTCTCTAGTTTTCTACCTTTAGATTTGTAAAACCTTTTTGATTTTCTTTGTGACTAGAAATACTTTAAGTTGGCTTACATTTATATTATATAAATAATAATAAATACACAGTTAATTTCTCATAATTTTAAAATTTGGAAGAACCTAGTTGGTAGTCTTTATTAGGACCCATCTTTAGTTATTTAAATCTTTTACTTTCCACCTTTCAATTCATGGAACCCTTTATATATCCGAGTACTTTGTGGCTCCCATCTTTACCCTTTTCCAGAGAACCAAATAAAATAAATAAACTCATCGACAGCTATCTATTACCAGAGTCCGCTGCTCCCCTTTTTTATCTACATTATTACCGGGGAAAATCAAGTCACCGTCAAATCAGCTTATACATTTTTTACCCTCGAGCCCCAAAAGGTAAATTCGTCTCGAAAGTCATTAAGTCGACAAAGAGGCCTGCATTAATTTTTTGTCGCTTTCCAGCCAAAAAAGAAAAGCCGATTTTTCGTCTGCCGCCAGATCGATTTCGGGACAATCAACGCCTCTCTTTTTTCTGTAAGTTTAGTGAAAGGTTTTTATTTGTTTCGTTATGGGTCCCGCTCTCAGGCTCAGGCTCAGGCAGGTAAGCAATAATTTGCTCTTTGCCTGCCGTTGATATTCATGGGGAATAAAAATATATTCCTGAGCGAAAACAAAGCAATAAAGTTTATGGATGAAAGTTGGTAAAAAAGCCAGCAGCGGAGGACGGCCATCAACCGCAGCCATTGGGCTAACCAACCAAACCAAGCCATTAAGCTGCAGCACCAAAAAAATGGAGAACAAAAAATGGAGAGATGGGTAAATAAAAAGCAAACAAACAGCGCTCGATCGTTAAATCAAAAAGCCGCATGCGAGTGCCTGCAACATCATTAGTTGCAGTTCACACACACTCAAGTGCAAGTTATGCCTCCTAGCCCATGCCGATGCCAGGATACTCGTCCTGCCACCATCCCTGGCACTCTCGCTCGTATGCGCCGCTTTTTTGCGAGGTGTCCAAATTAAATTTGCATCAGTTGCTCCACGAGCATCTAAATGATGCCAAAACTGAAAGTGTATCTGTGTGCGAGGATAAAAAAGGATACGCTGGCAGGGAGCGAGTGAAAGAGAGAGAGAGTGCCGCACTCACTTTTGGCATTTCGCATCTAGTTTTATTTTCCGCCAGTATTTTTCATGTTTTGACTACTTTTTCCATAAAAGCAGAGAGTACTTTTGCCGCATTTTTTACAGTGAATATTGGTTTTAGATAAAGCTGGATCTTAAATTTAATTGTTTTATTGTTTTTATATTACTTTGCCTTTTTGAAGTTTTTTTAAAAATTAATTTACTATTTTTTTACACCTATTTAAATTAATTTTTATACTTATTTTTCAGTTAAGAAAAGTTTTAAAATGATTCTGACAGCAATCTGATTGCGTTCGAATTTTTAAAATTATTTTATGGCTATTAGGAAATTAATATAAGTGTTTATTCATTAATTTACATATATTTTTTTAAGCAACAAATTTAAAAACTTATATAACTAAGAAATCACTGGAGTGAATATATAAATCTTAGCTTAACATTTTTAATCTTTTGCTGGAAACTTCCAATTAAAAAATTGTATTTCGTTTTAAAATAAAATATGAAAATAAAATGTAAAAGGAAAACATGGGATAACTTATGTAGATTAAATCAATGAATAATTAAAAGAGTTGTGTTTCCAAGAACATATTTATATTTAAGGCTTGAATATTTAAGGCAAAATTACCCAAAAATCTGAGACTATCCTAAAGCTTTAAGGAATATTTAAGATAAGAAAGAAACAAATTTTAATAACATCTAACCCACTGTAAATCGTACATCACCATGTGGCTAGTTGCTCTCCCTTCGCATCAGCCTCCACATCCACATCCACATCCGCTTCAGCATCCTCACACACACACATGTGGGAGGGAGGGGGTGGGGCACTTAAATAATTTAGATTTTTGTGTCTAACATGCACAAGTGCCACCACCCCAATGGCCTAAAAGATTCAAGTGCAGCCGGCAAAAGTGAGTGACCCAGTTAGGGATTGAAGGCAGCCAGTGACAGGAGGAATATGGACGTGAACATGGCCGAGGAGGATGTGTGGGTGGTGGTGAATGCCAGGACTCCTCCAGTTTGTGAGTTATGGCGCTTGGTACCTGCACTACCCGGCCATTATCAGCAAGCGAGTCGCGACTAGCGACTGCTTCGCCCCGCCATTATGCGCTCATTAAAATGTCAAATAAATTCAAATGCAAAAACATGATTTTTCGCTTTACACCAGGACGACGGTGTGAAGGCACGTGGATGCCGGGAATAAAGATAGTCCGTGCTGCACCACCTTCTACTAGTGACTGCAACTATGTGCTGAGTGATTTATAATTTATACGCGCTTGTCGGCGTGAACTTTGAACCTTGTTGGAGCTCGAGCACGTTTCGGTTTGGCAATGAGAATACGCAAACTGCTTGATGTCTGAATATGAAAAAGGTAGAAATAAGTACAAAGTATCTTCATAGTTAAATCGACTTTTATCGGAGGGAAAAAAGGTTAATGGCTTAAGGAGAAGCAATAACTTCATTTGAAGTTTTATTTCTGCAATTAAAATAGGGAAAGATATGCAGATTAGGTTAATGAGAACCTGAAGCTTTAATATTTAAGTTAAGTAGTAAGAAAATATTATTTTTGAAATAATAAAGAAAGGCGAAATCAATAAAGAAGTAAATATATTTACTAAATATAAATACAAGAAAAACTGTGAAAATATTTATAATAAATTAATAAAAAAAGAAAGAGGCTTCAATTTAGTTACAGAATAACATTCAAAATATCAAACAAACTTTAAGCTTTCAGGGAAAATTTAAAATAAAAAACAAACCTATTTTTACATTTATATTTTATTTACAACTGTCAAAGGAAGCCCCTAAGTGCTCTTTGCCACATTTACTCCTCGCCTTGACTCTTCCTGCCTCTTTTATTTCTAAATACTCTCTTCCTGAACTCATCAGCAAGAATAAATGAGTTTTATATTGCTGCTGCAGCTCCCGGCAATTGGTTGGGTTCCTTTCCGGCTCCCTTTCTCTCTGAGATGACTCTGCACCATGGTTTATGGCTTATGGTTTATGGTATGTAAGCCATGGCCACGGCCACTTGAGTCATTAAAAACCACTCATTTATTTTAATTAAAAACAATTTCCATTGTTTAGCCGAGCCTGGCGACTTGAAATGCTACGGAAATCGTTCAATTGTCGGCCATATGTTTTATATGAGCTATATATATAATTATTATGAGCATTTTTCCCATTGTTTTGTTTTATTGTTTTTTTCCGCTCGCTCTCTCCGCCATTTGTCCTTCGCTTTGTCGTCCTGCTTGCAGCTGGCTTTCGTCCTAACGAGCCGTAAAATGCCATGTCATCGTGCATTTTTGAAATAAATTCAAGTGTGCAGTTCCACTCACTTACGTACGGAACTAATACAGATCTTGGTCCGGACTAGGGGCAGGAAGAAGCATTTTGCCCAGAGTGTGCTGAGTGGCATTTAATTAATTTGCTCGCTTTTGACAATTCCACTCAGCTTTGCCAGAAAAAGGGAGCTTTCGTTGGCCTTTCTTTTTTGGTCTCGACATCCCAGGGGACAAGCTGGATATAAAGTTTTCTGTGGTTTTCAAACTGTTACGATTTTCTTTGAATTTGGGTTATGGGTTATTCGGAGAATTGGTTTGCAGTTCAATTCAAGTCAATCAGGAAGAAGTAAAGAGCCTAGGGAAGGCAGATATCGTTATATATAAATCGATACTTCATGTCATAAGCGCTAAGTCGATATTCTGTTTGATAAAAAAAGAAGAGCTTTAACTTAGTTTAAACTATTATTCTTCAAAGTAAATATAAAGATGTAATCAAAATTGCTTTTAAAAGTTTTAATTAAATTAAATGAATTTTTTTCAGATATTTTCGATAATAATATCGATACTTAAGAGTTAAATGCGATATTTATCGATACTTAATTTTATATCAAAAATATTGCTGGTATTGAACCGTTCTAGCAAATTAATTTCTTCAAAGTAAATATAAAGATGTAATCAAAATTATTTTAAAAAGTTTTAAGTAAATTAAATTAATTTTGTTTCAGATATTTTTGATAATATTATCGATATTCGATACTTAAATTTTGATATAACAAACTTTGCGATATTTTCAATAATAATATCGATACTTTAAAGTTAAATGCGATATTTATCTATACTTATATTTAGATAAAACAAACTTAGCGATACCATGATCTGATATTGAGCGCAATATTTTTGTGGATGCATCATATCGGACATTTCCTCCCGATATACATCCCTAAAGCAGCCCTCAAAAATATTTCTGGACCGTTCTAACAAATTAATTGGATTAAATGGAATTAATACTTAATAAAGCCTATATTTCTATTAAATTTAAGCCACAGTTCCTATTAGATTTATCAATGTTTCCCTTTATATGCGCCTCCAGTTGTATTTTTAACCTTAAACCTCCAAAGCGAAAAAAAGTTTTATACAAATATACCTTTTTTCCAGCCAATGATTATTTTTCTAACAATTTTTCCCTCCCTTTTTCGCTCTTTTTGCAGCTCACACCGTGGACACAGGACACAGGAACAACCTGTTGCCCATAATTTCCGCGCCACCGAGCATGGATAATGATTACGTTTACATTGCCTCGGTCAACAACAAGGTGCCGCCGCAGTTCGGAAATGGCCTGGACGATGACCAGGAGGCCGAGGAGCAGTCACTGGACGAGACCACCTATCCGCCGCCGGTGTTTGACTTCGGAATGCCGAGGAACATCACGGCTAGGACGGGACACACGGCGGCCATCAACTGTCGCGTGGAGAATCTGGGAGACAAATCGGTGAGTGGGAGTCAAGTGATTGCATTTACCGGCTTATCATTGAATTGATTTTTCTTTGCGCGGACTTTTTTATTTTAATGCATTTTTAACGAAAAATATTTGGATCGCCAGTCAAGCTGAAAATCAAGTTAGCGGCAACTTTTCTTCCCTCGCCCCCATTGCAGTGCTGCAGAGCAACTTTCTGGATTTTCCCCCTTGCTGAGTTTTTAAGCCACCCCTTGTTTTGCCGGTTCAATGACAAAGTTTCCGTTCTGCCTTCCCTTTGACGACAAGCTTGGAGTTTTCTTTATGAGCTTGCCTTGTGTTTATTCAGTTCCTTGTGTTTTCCTTTCAGCAAGTGTTGGTCTAAGGCGGGAGAGGGAGGGAGACGTTTTTTCAGGGGTTTAATTTTATTTATAAATTTAAATAAGTTATATATGGGAGAGAATTGACAGTAAAATGTGGCTTAACATAATTGTTTGAGAAATATTCAAACAATCCAAGCTTACATCGATTTAACTTTCAAGATAAGGTTCCTAGAATTTTTTTAAAATAGGAGTTTATTAACTCCCTTCTACCCTATTTGTATTTAAAAATGTACAGTATATTAAGCTTATCTACCTAATTAATCATAAATAAAATCAGCTACTTAAGGAGCTGGTATACTTTTTATTAATCTAAAGTTGGGACTTAGATACCTTCGCTTGATGAAAACTCATTTATAAAATACCAATTAACCTTTTTAAAACCACAAATAAACATTTTCAACATCCTTAAAAATTCCCTATACAATACCTATTTTGTTTACAATTTTAATGATAATTACTCCATGTCCTATCCGTACGTACTTTTGCTAATTTAAAAGAACTACCAGGTTTGCTCTCCCATGTCCCAGCTCACCATCATTCGCAATCACCATCCATCTCCTGCGAATGGAGCCCAGGTCTGATCCAGATTTACTATCGCGCTCCTAGCGGGTCCATCTATTTCCCACGCGGTCTGTCTGTGTCTTCGTCACCGACTCCGTCGCCGCCTCCCTTGGAGGCACTGCCTCCTTTCACCACTTTGACACTTTTAGTTTCGTTTATATTGCGGCTCCCTCTTTCCCTTCGCTTACTTTTTTATGTTTGCCGCTGCTCCTGCGTCCTTTGGGGCTCCGAAAAGTTTTGTTTGGCCCCGCGGCCGTCTGGGGGATTACTTTTTGCCTGCTGCAGTGGCTCTGGTATTTTTCAGGGGGCTACCTCCCTCTCTCTCCTGGAGCAACTTTAAGCCGCTGACATTTTGGGCACGCACTTGTCTCCATTTTTCTTCCCCGGCCTTCTGCCTGGCTTTTGCCTGCCTGCTAAAAATAAGAAAAGAATCGACTTTGGTATTACGGATACGGTGAAATCTCCCTTTTAAGCGGAGATTACTTCACGGAAATTTCGGAATTTGACCGAGTTGGTCAGGAAGTTGGAAGATAAGAAATTAAGAATTCCGGTTGCCACAAAAATGTAACCGAATTCCAGGGGATTTATTTTAAAACCAAGGGAATTTTCAAGGGAAAAGGAATTACAATTAAAGCGGATATATTTTTATTTAATTTAATATTAATAAGCTTAGAGTGGTCAAGGTTAGAGTAGCAAGAAATTTAACTGAGTTAATAACTATTGATACAGAAATAAATGTGATTTAAAACAATATAATTTTAAAAAAAAAATCAGTAAGAAAGCTATAAAAGATTATCTTTTCCGCGGTTTTACTGTATATTTTCCTGCACCTTAGCAGGTTTTTAAGACTTTGCCTGCTTAGTTCATTTTGCCGCTTGGCTTATTAAATTTTCGTATCTATACTTTTTCGGGGCTCCTTCGAAGCTCTCAAAGGGAGAGGAGGTCCTGAGCCAGTCAGTCGAGTGGCAGGACCAGAGGCAATTTTGCAAAATTGACTTAAGCACAGGCACTAACAGCATTTCGTGTCCTTTTTTCTTCTTACTTTTTATCTCTTTCATTTTGTTTTTACTTTGTGCCATTGCAGGTGTCCTGGATAAGAAAACGCGATTTGCACATTCTGACTGCAGGCATTTTGACCTACACATCTGACGAGCGTTTCAAGGTGCGTATACGTAATCTGGCCCAGAAATTAGGACTCTGGGCTGGCAGGATCCTGACTGGCGGTAACTTATTAAATGTCCACCGGGCTGGCGCTCTTGTAAGCCAAGTCAGCTTAATTGCGTATGCAATTCGGGCCAAGCAGGACTTGTATGCATTGATTAAATTTGCCAAGGACTCCACCGTAAACCCCAGCGACGATTTATCTTGGCATCCTGTCTCATCCACCCGCTCTCTCTCTCCCACTCTCTCTCTATGGGCAGGTGGTGCGGACCGCCGACTCCAAGGATTGGACATTGCATGTGAAATATGCCCAGCCACGTGACAGCGGCATCTACGAATGCCAAGTGAATACGGAGCCAAAGATTTCGATGGCATTCCGCCTGAATGTCATAGGTGAGTAAGGCAGCCTCCTCCTCCTGCTGCTGCTGCCAACCGATCCCAATCCCAATCCCCTCCAGCTCTCCCCTCTGGCAGGTGCATACGCATTGTCAGCGAGTTGCTGGCATTCGCACAACCAGCAATGGCAACTTTTTATACACTCTGCATTTCTCCCTCCCTCCCTCTCTCTCTCTCTCTGAAGAAGGGCTTTTGTAAATTGGCCGTAAAGTTTGTTAGTTTCTGAGGACTTTGCCAGAGTTTCTCCCACTATATATGACAATGCCTGGCCATGCTTCATAATGGTTTATCCCCGCCATCCAAGGATTCCTGGGTTGTCGGAGAGTGAAACATCAAGTGGAGGAGTGATTTGCTGCTGGTTAAGGCAATCAGATTTTTCAAGGTAATGGCTTAAACTGTTCGCCAGAGAGTACCCTGTTTTAAGTAAAATAAATCACTTTTTTGAATCTTAACCTAAGAAAAGGATCTTGAATTTTATAAACCCATGTATCTGACATATTTTAGTAAAATAAAAAGCTAAAAAAAAAGTTAGAGCAAACGAAAATTAGGCACGCAAATAAATTAAAGTATATTACGGGAAAAAAAAGATTTTTTATTTAAAAAATACTTTTTATTTAAATTTTTGTATTATACATGTAATAATAATAATATTTTATTATGTAATATTTAATTATGATTTTGTTAAAAATTCGTCGTAAGACCTTCCCCGGTAAGGGCTTGAACTCAACTCACTCGTCGCTTGCTTACTCGTCGTTTCGCTTTCATTCTCGCTGCCTTGACTCGTCGCTTTGAGCTTCGCTTACTCGCAGATTATTAGCTCATCTCAATGGTTGATGTCTAGGGTATTACCTTGCTTATATTATGTAATATACTTAAAAGAAAATTATTTTTAAATTACAACTAAATCAATTTCTTGAAGCTTAACTTAAGAAAAATATCTTTAAATTAATACACCAAAGTTTCTTACATATTTTAGTAAAATAAAAACCTCAAAAAACAAGTAAGAGCAAACAAAAGTTGACTCCTTTCCAAGAAAAATAAACACACAAATAAATTGATCAAATATTCCACTTTTCCCGTATTCATAGAGGCATTTGCAAGTGTTAGCAGGTGCTTTCTCGCTTTAAAGGTGAAATGGTAACTGAGTCGAGTTGGCCGGGTCAGAGATTATAGTATATGCCGGAGGGTTATGTAACAACTGTTGGCACCTGCCACCCACTCCGCAGGACATTCCCCTCAGTCCCAGCCCCGAGTTGTCTATTTTTCTACACGCTTTGCATGCAAACGCAATTTGCATTTAAATTCAATACTAAATTCATATGCTGGCTGTTGTAATACACACCCGAGGAGGAGCTTCGCTACGTTGTTCCCCGTTTTTGCCTCATTGTCCTGCCATTTCGCAAGTTTTCTACAATGGATTTCCGTTTGCGATCCAAGTCGGGGGCACACAGGATACGCTCTCTGTGTCTGTGTTTGTTTGTGGCTCTGTGTTGTTATAAATTGCTCCACAAAGCATGCACGTTCATGTTTCATTCATGTACGTAAAATTGATTTGAAACTTTTTCGCCGCGCCAAGGCAGCGAAGCGAGCAAGTAAGTATTCCATGGCCGGAGATCTCCTCATTCCCCCAGGGACTTATCCACAGTTAGTTTCCTCGTTTGTCGTCGTCATCGGAGCAAGAGGAGTTGGATGAGCAGAGGAGTAGAGGTAGATGGCGAAAAGTTGTGTTTGACCAGCGGGAAAGTTAATTGAAATAATCGGATGGAGTTTTCTACTTTGGTCGTGATTGGTTTAGTTCTTGTCGAATTCCCGTTCAATATTGTCCGATAATATTCCCTAAAATACAAGCGAAAATGTAATAATAAATAAAATACAAATTTTTTCTCAAAAAAGATTATAATTTTTTTTAGTTTACTTGAAAATTTCAAAGTTCTTATTACTTTTTAATATTTTTCTCATTTTATTTATTTAATGATTGAGTTAGTATTTGTTTAATATTAATATAAAATATAAATATAAAATAATAATATTAATATAAAATATGTAGTAAGACCTTCTTCGTTAAAAGATCAACTGTCTCGTTGTTTGCTCGCTCTTGCTAGTTTTTATCTCGAAGCTTTACTCTTCGCTTTTTACCTTAATCGTCATTGCCCGCTCTGGCTTATTCTCTTCTCGTCTTCTTCTCGTCATTTTGCTTTCAATCTCGTCGCCTTGACTCGCCGCTTTAATCTTCGCTACTCGTTCGTTTTAATGGTTCGTGTATAGGATACTCCTTGCTTATTTTATGTAATATACTTAAAAGTTAATTCTTTTTATAGCACAACCTTTAAGAAATATTTAAATTAAGAACTTAATATATTATATGCATTGCATCTCTTAAATAAATCAATACAGTTTTTGAGAGTGTAACAAATCTTGAGAAACTTTTTAAATTGAATTCAAACTCACAACGATTTCTGTGACATCTCTGAATATAAACTTTTTTTCTGTAGATTCCTTAAAATATTATTTAACTCTAATTTTAATATCAAATTATATACAAGTTTTCTGCCGAGTGCAGTAATTTAATTAAATCAACCAAAACTATGCCCTGAATCGTTGAGGGTGGGTAAGCCCGTCTTAAACGGGCTCGCATCCGGCGCTGATAAAAGATTGCCGCTTGAAATTGCCTGCCACCGGCAAGCTGCATGCCGCCAGTTTATAACGAACTCAAGTCAAAGAGTGTAAATCTCATCAAGAGCGGTGTAGTTGCATCAGAGCTCCAGCTTCCGCGGATGCTGGGATGCTGGGATGGCGATGAAAGGTAGGAAAACATCCTGCCCGCCCGGGAACTGCATTGCGGATGTGCTCGCTGTAATCCCCGCTCACCTCCTTTGGGGGACTGGGAGTGAAGTGGAACTGAGCGGCGACAGGAAGCCGACAGCCATGTTATTCGCCGGAAAAAGGCAAGAGGCAAGCGGCAAGCGGCAAGGCACCAAATGTCGCTTCCAAGTTAAGAAATTTATGCTAATGATTTGCAGCGTCAGAAAAGCTCGTCTGTGATGAAATCGTGATAAAAATATTTACGCCGTCGTCACGCGAATCACGTGACGCGCCAAAGGAAATATTTCCCACTGATTTATGTTATTCGCCGCGCGTATCGAGAAAATTTATTCTCATGAAATGCGTGGGAAAATGTTGGAGTAAGCCACTGGTTGAATTTCGGGACTTAGCTTGTTTTTAATTCTCAGAAACAGATACACAAATTTTTGTGGGTGAGGAAGGGGTTCTATCAAAAAGTTTTTCTTCCTGGAATTGAAAAGATTGTCAAAACATGTTAAGGGGAAATATTCTTCCTTGTGTGAGAGTTTTCACTGGCTGAGGAAGTGTGAGCTTTTGCAGGATGTAAGAAAAAAGGAAATAAATTTAAGACCTTGAACTTACTTTTTACATTTAAAAAAAAAATATTTTTAAAGACCTCGAACTTTATATTAAATTTTAAAATAATATTTTGGTGATACGTTAGGGATTTCAAATACGTATGGGACTGTAAAACCCTTGGAAAGTATTAGAAAATGTAATTCATTCATCAAAATCAAGCTCAGTTTTTTTTTAAATAGATAAAAAATTAACTAAACATTTTATATAAATTTCCTAAATTTATGTATTTGCTCAAAGACTCTATAAACTTTTCCCTCAAACTTCTGTTCAATTTTCTCCCACCTCTGACTGCGTATATATAAACTTCAACAACGAAAGGACTTACCTTCAACTGCCACCGACCCTTGTATAAAATAGTATAAACACATTCATATGTTTGCCCCGAATTTCCAATCTCAGAGAGCCTTGTGAAAGTCAATGGCATTTAAGACGATATCTTTTGGGGGCGTCAATGGGTTCCACTAATGCCAAGTTAACTAACTAACCGAATTGCTCTTTCGCTCCTCCACCACTCGCCACATATGTATCCACTGCAGTTTGTTTGTTGTTTGCGAGCGCTGAAATCCGCCTTTATGCTCCACTGCCGTTCCATGGAGTCCTGTGTGGACTTGGGACTATGGACTATGTGGAGTCCTGGCTGTCTGCTCAGCTCAGTTCGGCTCGGCTCGACTGGGCTCTCTACCCCGCACATCATTAACAACGTCAACATTTGACTTTGTTGACTGCCTGCTGTGTTGGCCAAAATGGTTGGTCGACGCACGGAAAAAACATTAAACCAATTTTCAGTGCCTATAACGGGAAAGTGGTACGCAGAGAGAAAAATTTTGTACCGATTTAGAAGGGTTCATACATAAGAGTAATGGTAATGAGCCTATTTATGCAGAAATTAAGAGATGTATTGCTTCGGAAGTTACTATTTACAAACATATTTCTGAATAAATTATAAAAATAATACAGAAAATATTACTTTAAATAGAAGAATCATAATTTTATATAGAACTGAGATATTAATAGCTCGAAAGGAATATATAATTACAAAAATCTATCAAAAAGTGTTTTAATATTATTTAATTTAATTTAAAAATTTGTATTACCGATAAGTGTCTATATATCATAAATATTTGAATTCGTGGCCGCATCGAAAATATTTCTTTTCATTTAATATCGAACTTAAATAATTATTTTATTGAAAACAAAATCGATACATCATAAGAATTTCAATTCATAAGTGTATCAAATATATTGAGTTTCATTTAATATCAAATTTAAATAATTTTGCTGGCGATATATCATTCGAGTTTGAATTCATCATTTAATATAGAATTTTAAAAAACCCTACTATAGAAAAAAATGGATATATAATTAGAATTTGAAATTATAATCATATCGAAAATAATTTGTCTCATTTTATATCAAGTTTAAATAATGTTTCCACCAACAAAGATCGATATATAATATAAATGATCAATAAATCATTAAAGTAATTTCCCTAAGATCGATAAATATCGATATTGCATTCAAATAAAATATCTACAAAATTTAGCGTCATATGAAAGTTCGTATTTATGATATAAATTCTCTTGAAAAGATTTAAAGTATCATATTTCTAATATATTTGAAACCCTTTATAATTTCTGTGGGATTTCTTATAAAGCTCTCTATTTTTTCTCCCGTGTATGAATATGGGACGGCTGGTCCTTTCGTCCTCCACACATTTGTCTCTGTCTGCGGCAGCGGGCGGACGGGCAACAGCTTATCCTGTGCGCCCAAAAGAGCCAGCGCCAATATTAGAAAAGCCACACGTACACACATCTGCGTAATACGGATACGTACTACTATACATACGTACACGGACGGATAGGCGGATAGGGGAACAACATTTAATGGCAGGTCCGCATCCGGGAGGGAGGTCGGGTTCGTGGTCCTAATTCCACCAGCCCACCGGCTGCTGGTTCACAATAACAACCGGCTAACAACACTTAAAATGTGTGTAAAATGCGAGACCACCAGCCAAAACCAACAGCTTCATCGACAAACAATGGGTCAATGATATGGCAGGCGGGCCAAACCGAACCGTTGCGACGGTCAGGGCAACTTTTACCCCAAAGGCCATTAAAGAACCCAACAAATTTTTATGTGTTAGTTTTTTCATTTAATTTTTGGGAAACGATTTTTTATACAACAAGAACAAGAAGGAAGCTTGGTAATGGCTTTTGTATAAAAAAACTTGAGGCAGCTCGGCAGCCATAAAGGTTCCTTGTCGTAAGAAACTATTAAAATTTGTTGTTGAGCCCCGAAAAAAGCGAAATATGAATCGACAATATTGGATTTTTTATGCCGGCAATGTAAAATTAAAATTTAATATCGACAAAGCTGTGCTTATGGATTAAGAAGAGATTTTAAGAGGAGAACTCAGGGTAGTTAATAAGAGAGATTAATTTTCAGCATGCTTTTTCATTAAGGATTCGTAATATAGGGATTATAAATCCCTAAATATGCCAAAGCCTTTGCTATTTTAGCCAGGCCTTGTATAAGGCTTAAAGATCCAATATCCTTGAGTGGCAGTTTGCTCATTACCAGTTCAAAACCAGCTCGTCAATAAGTTGGTTCCACTGCAGTTATAGCTTTAAGGTATTCTCCACAAACACAGGCATCCTGGCAGCTCATTTCAGAGAGAGAGATTCGATTCGAGTGTTGTTCCTGCTGGGAAATCGCCTGCAATTTCAGGCAGGCAGGCAGACAAACCAATCCTTGTGCCTCCCTTACACCACCCCCTTGCTCCAATCAGTTGAAACCCATTGAAATCTGCATGATTAGATGCAGTTCTCCTTCCCCCACACACTCTCCAACAACCCAGCCCATAATTGGGTACTGAATGGAGCTGGAGCTGGAGGTGGAGGTTAAAGAGCACCCCTAGATATGCTATTAATCAATTTTCACCCTCTGCTCACCCTCCACGCGTTCAGTCACGCCGCCAGATGCCAAGGCGATTATTGCCGGCCCGGCGGATTTGTACGTCAAAGTGGGCAGCAGCGTCACACTCACATGCCTGGTGAAGCAGCCAACGACGACGGCCCAGGATATTGGGCCAATTTACTGGTATCGCGGCCCATACATTCTCACGCCGTTTGTCGCTCATCCGAATGATGCGGCCATCGATTTGCAGCGCATCTCCATGGAGTCCACGCTGGCCGAGAAGCTCCAAAGCAGGTGAGCTATATACACTGGGAGTTAGGAGGGACAAATCAGTTGGAAAATGTATAAATTAGCTCATGATATAGGGTTTACAGTCTTTTTTTTATTCGATATAATATTAAAAGTTGGTTTTGGAGGCTTAAAAGTAAGCTTTAAGATATAGGAGATCAACAATAAAAATATTAAGAAAAGATGAAGTGAGAAGTAAGCTCCAAAGTAGCTCCGAAGTTAGAAATAACATTTTGTGGAATGTTTTTAATATTTAAAAATATTTTTTGATGGTAAAAAAAAATATATAGTAGATCCCGATTTATAAGCTCAAGGAAAGGAAAGAGTAAATGAAGCAGCAAAGTTGCTCAAAAGTTTGATATAAAATGTTGTAGAATTAATTAACAAACCAATTGCCTTTTAAAGGTTTCAAAGTGTAGCAGAGCAAACATTGTCACCCAGTTTTCCCCTCCAGTTAGAGAGCAGCATTCCTGGGCCATAAGTTCGCCAGGAATGTGAAGGGGAGATTTCCAAGTGCCAGCAGGTGCGAGTTTTCCAGGTGGTTCCTGCCCGGTATTCCGGGCTTTGATCGATGAAGTTGAACATCAGAATCCCCCGGCAAGGAGGGGTCAAATTGACGCAATTAAGCTGCACGTTTGCCTTAAGCTTCGCTCTGCTTTGGTTTCCATGTTTTCCAGATTACGCATCGCCAACGCTCAGCTGCTGGACACGGGAAACTATACGTGCATGCCGACCACAGCGGAGGCGGCCAGCGTCGTGGTCAATGTCATCAATGGTAAGCTTAGTCCCCGTGATTGTGATTCTGATTTTCATTTTCATTTTCATTTTCATTTCCATTTCATTGTGCAGACGAGAGCCCCGCGGCGATGCAGAAGAGCGGAGCCACTGGCTGCTACATACGGAGCAGTAGTCGCCAGGTCCTGCTCCTGCTCCTGGCAATGGTTGTCAGCTCCGTGGTGCGATGGCTTACTAGTGGCAGTCAGAGCCAGCGCCAGAGCAGCAGCAACAGCGGCAGGAGCTCCTCGAATTTATCCACTCTGCATATCAATTATTGCCACCTGCATGAGGAGATCAGCGAACAGCAGCGGACTGTGAGGTCGGCTTCCTTCGCTTCATGATAATTAAGTGCTGTGTCCACCCTTAAGCATCCTGTACATAAAATGAATTCATAGTTAAGCATAACTATACAAGTGTAAATCCGAAAAAAAGAAAAGGATGGGGAAACCATTGAACTGTCGGCTTTTATTTGTTTAAAGATTAAATATTAAAAGAGATTGCATAAATTGAAAATGAATGCATTCTCTGTTGAAACTTTAAATTTATTTCCCCTCTGTAAATGGTTTCCCCATCTGGCAAACAATAAACTAAACTATAACTACATTTAGTGCTAATTTTTATGCCTAGCGTAAATAATTCTGTTACCATATAAATAAAAGGTAAAAAGCCCCAACAAAAAGTAATTATCAAATGTGTGAAAATAATGATAAAAACGCAAATAAAAACCGCAAATAAAAAAACACATTACCGATAAAAATACACAACGATTCATGGCATTGTTAATTTCAGCCTGCAAATATGATTATTATTCGGATATTTTCAGTTAAGGCAATTAGCTAATTATATTTGTGAAAAACTAATTGAAATCAACTCGCATTAAAATTGAATGCCACTAAAATCCCTCGACTAGTTTCATTTCTATTTAAGTTTAGATATTACCGATTTGTAACCATAAAATAAATATAAATACAAAAATATATATCGAAATTCTCAGTGAGAAACAATAAAATGTATTTTGTTTGAAAATAACTATTATTTAAACTGTAAAGAGGTGGGAGTCTTTTTATATTGATTTTTCAAAGGCCAACCCTTTATATTTTAATTAAATTTCTCTGACGCCGAGTTTTGTAATTACATACGTGGGATAATGGCGACCGGGAACGCCCTTTGTTTTAATCATTACATCGTTAAATGTTCGATAATGTGCGTGGGCCTAATTTAATTTCGATTAATTCATGCCTTGACATGAAACACGGCAAGGCAAGACTAATCAACGCGCTTTCGATAAGCCACCGCAGCGTATACTTAATTCCCAAGCTTTGACCTCACCTGCTTCAGTTCACACAGGCACTCCCAAAAAAAAAGAAAACTGTTAACTGGTATCGGTGTCGGTGGCGGGGTCACTTTGGTCAACAACCCATACGTTACGCTTTCTAATTTCGACACGGGGCACACGGGGCGTATGCGCGATTATCAGCTACATGTGCGGTGCGTGTGAGTCCGCATAATTACGCGCAGTTGAGCCGCCTAAATGAAATCATAAATTATCCGCACACCCGGCCGCTCGCCGGCCCTTGGCTTAATTGTGTGCAAATATTTTACAGACGAACGCAATTTGCACTGATTGATCCATGTTTTGAGCTTTTAAATTAAAAAGTGCTTTTAGGCGCCCAATGCAATTTAATTCCCATTCAGCGAGTAAGTATTTTGAATGGCACGGGAATTAGGCAACAGGAAAGTAATCTTCCGCGAGCTTTTCAACATTTAATTAGCTCTCCAAAGTATGCAACTACTACCTCCATTAGAGAACTATTTTTGGGCAGGAGAAATGAGAAATTTAAAACGAAAGCCAAATAAAGTTTGCAGCTAATTTCGCCTGGCATGTCCCGTGAGCGGCTGCAATTAAAATCTGAAAATAGTTTCATGGCAAAGTTGCATTCCTGTTCGTCCTCGTCGTCGTCGTTGTCATATTTTGTAAACTGTCGAGGTAACTCGGGTAAATAAATTGAACCATTAGCACGGAAAGTCAAAAAGTTTACCAGGCTCCAGCCAGTGGACTCCAGTATTTTGTGTTTATTTTTATTTTTTATTCTTTTGGTTCGCTGCCATTGTTGTTTACTTGCCGAGAAATCACCGCAGGGCCGCAATAAACGAGACAGAAGCGACAAAAAATATCCGACTCGTCACCTGTCTGCTTCGTGCTGCTGGCTCCTTTCTCCCTGCCCTTTGCCCTTTGCTCTTTGCTCCTTGATCTTGCTGTTTCACCCTGCTGTCATCAAAGGCAAACATTTATGCATTTCGAAATGTCAGCCTGTCCCCGGACAGGGAAGAGTAGCAGGCGCCCGGCAGGACTATGCGCCAGGTTTTATGTGCGGGCGTTTCTTTCCTCAACTTTAATTGTTTTCGGTTGTATGCGAAACTAAATTTTCATATTGTAATTTCGGCAGACAAAAGTCAAAATGGCAGCTCATAAAAAGTTTTATCGTTTTAAAGTTCTCTCTTTCTCTCTGAGCAATTACACAGCGAAAGTTAATTAAACACCGCAAGCAAATATAGACGGCGGAAAGGGAGTTCCTGTAACATAATTTTATTTGTGCAACGGAGCGTGCCCAGGGAATATCCTTCGTGCTGTTCTGACTCCTGACTCTCCGCTGCATGCGTGCAAATGGCTCTGAGATACAAATCATTATATTGTGTGAGTCCCGGAGTCCTAAGGCTACCATATATGCAACGAAGGCACTGTGGAAACTGAGGGGAAAATTATACTAAATTATATTTTTATAGTTCATAGCCTCAGGGTACTGGTAAGTTCTCATTGTGATTGGGATTGGTACCTAGAATTACATTTTCTCAACTTTAACATATATTTTTATATAAGTTGTGCAAATAAAAAAATGGAAAATAAGTAATAGAACTGAATCTTTACATATTTAGCTGTCTAGAGACCTAAGAAATGTTTCAAATATTTAATAAAAAAAATATAATAAATGCTTCTAATAATTATAAATATATTCTACTAAATTCTCGTTTATTTTCTATCGTTACAACTCACACCCACTGTTCAAACCCATCGCTAAGCATGCATCTGGGCCATAAAAGCTGACCAATATATGTGGAATTATATATGGCTGGAAATTTTGCATAACCAGGCACTTATTAAGAGGCATTATTAACTTGATAAAAGCAAATTACATGCCAAAAAAGCGACCATCTATTAACAATAATGTTTGCCTGGCTGTATCTTTCCACTGACCCTTACTATCGCATATAAATAAATGGGGAAAACCACTGACGTTGGCACTTGCTCCGGCTCTGGCTCTGCCACAGATCCGCACAGATGTGGTGGGTGGGTAGAATTTTCCAGGAACTTGCCTCCGTTGGAGGTATGAAAATGCAAAAGCTTGTACGATTTAATCTAATCTGCGTCCGATGAAATAAATTCATCCCATTTGCGGAAACGCAACCCGTTTGCTGTTATTGTTCTTGTTCTGGGCTCTTGGCCCTTCCTCTCTGTGTGGCATGTTTGCGCCGGTTTCTGTTTAACTTTTACCACTAATTAAGTGCTTACACGAAAGATTTCAAAGCAAAAAGGGACACACAATGCCCCGAAAAATGGCCAGAACACACACACACACAATGTTAAGGGGGGAAAATTGAAAACGAAGGCGAAAACAGCAGGCGGCGACCGGTGACGGCAAGTCCAAGTTTTTGGGGCTCTCTTTCGCTCACTTTCTGGAAAAAAAGTGTTGGCGTTTAATTATAAATTTACACGTTCAGTCACTGAAAAAGAGCAAGTCATGCTAAAAAGGGTAAACACACAACACAACACACTCGGCTATATAACAGATATACTCCAGAGCTGAGAAACAAATTGTTTGATGAAGATTGTATTAGACTAGGAATACTCTTTGGAAAATGTACTATTTAACATTTGGGTAAAGAAAAATGAGTCAAAATCTGATTGTTTAATATCCGTAATTAATGTGTTACCTATTAAATTAGTTAGAATATTGTTTCTGGAATTTGTATATATTTAAAAGGGTTAAAAATGATCTTACAAATTATTAACATAAAGGTGTTTATCATAGGCCCAATTCTTGACTTAAGGAACGAAAAATACAAATAAATTTGATAGTTTCTACGAGAATTTATTTTGTTTCTTTAAAAGTTAATACTTTCTTATTAATTTATTATAACAGGAATTTTTATATATTTAAAAAGATTTAATTTGAGCTTAAAGATGAAATTTAAAATTAATTACATACAATCCAGGGCGCTTTCCATAGGCAAAGGTAAAATAACAAATTGTTGTTATAATTATATGAGAAATGAAAAATACGAAGAAACTTCATAGTTTTATAAGAGTATTTATTTTATTTCTTCATCAATGAATCATAATATAGACCAAGAAATTTGTATTTGTTTTAAAATGATTTAACATGAGCTTAAAGATGGAATTGGAATTTTCATATGCTCAGCTTTATATACTAAAATATTCCTGTTAAAATTTCAAGATAAAATGCGAATCCCTTTTAAAACCCATCACTCCCCTATAGTGTATATCATAGAGTAGTATTCCAAAACCCAAAGGACCATCTCTAGGTCCTATTTTGTGTGTTACCCCCTGTTTACCTATTTGGTATATGTATATGGCTGGGTCAGCCTGCTTTCATGTATGGGCAAATACATAAATACACATATTTACGTACTTATATTGCCACTTGTTTGCATTTGAGCCCAGTCCCAGTCCCAGTCCCGTCCGGCCGTCCGTCTATATTTGCTAGCTTGCGGGCGTGTTAGGCCACGCACCTTGGCAAATAAATTTGTTAAAGCGAGACGGACCCCGGACCCGCACGGAAAATTAAATATGTTTTTTGCCCAAATAGAGAGTAAAGTAAAGGGGTGTTCAGCCACCCTAAGTGGGCAGGTCAATTTCATGCCATTTAATATGCACTTAAATAAAACATTTTGTGTACAATATTCATTTGCTAGTAAGTAGGGTATTTCTGTCCTGTTCATGAATAAAAATTGATAAATATGGGTGCACGTCTGCTCCGTATTATAAATAGTTGAGGGCAGGAAAAAGAGTTCAATGATCTCAGCACATGGTTAGAATACTTTTAAATTTAATGACGCATTTCACAAGGAAATATCATATATTCCACACCCAACCGCAATATGGCGACCGACACAAGTAGCAAAATATACGAGGTCAAACTAATTATGGTTAAAAATTAAGTCCAAGCTCGTTATTAAATGAAAATTGAACGCAAATTGGATTATGAGACACAGACTCTTGTTGACATTTCTGCGTTTAACAATGGCTTTCATTACGGGGTCTGCGAGGATGTTGTTTTCGAACTCATTTCCTCTTTATTATTACTACAGCTCGCCCTCTCATGATGCTGCTGACTGGCAAGCTGGAAGGTTAAATTTTTAAATGATATTATTTCCGTCGGAAATTGAAATACGACGACGACCTTATGTGGGGGAACATTCCACAGTATATATATTTTCCGCGATGCAGCAGGACTTTAATGTCCTGATGGCTATCGGACTTTATGTAGTCAGTCACTCACTACTCTCTGAGGCGATTGACTGTCATCTGTCGATGGCGAACTTTGTTCGATATCTTCTGGCACTGAGAAGTGAAAAATCATGGCGCATCCAACAAGCTGCACTGCACCCAGCTGCAACCAGCTGCACCCAGAGCTGCCGAGCTGCATTATGACAGCCAAAGAGACTCCGGTGATAAATGACGCATCCTTTTGGGATCCACAAAAGGCGAACGAAAGAGAAACAAATGTGCGGCGAGATGCGGATAAGTCGACATCGACGATGATGTTGATGACGCGCACATTGTCGCCTAGGAGCCGGAGCCGGAGCTGGAGCCAGAGCGAATGAAGATTTATGGGGCATTAGACATATGCACAACTGGGCGAAAGGATAGTTGCCAGCGCTTGCCAATGCCACTACTTTCCCACCACCATTTTCCATGGCATAATTGCAGTCATTTGCAAGGAGTTATTATCGGTTTTTCATTCTAGAGTTTATATCATGCTGAGTTGCTAGCACACTGAACAAAATTAATGGTAGAGAATGGGGAAAGAAATATTAAGGGTAAGAACTAAGGCAAAAGGATTTATTATCAAACACAGAAAGAAATTAGTTAAATTCTTGATCGACATTACCAGGCTCCTAGATTTAGCCATGACCTTATGTCCGTTTGTCCGTTTATTATTTTATTGGTTTGTCCGTATGTCCGTTTGTCCGTGTGTCCATCTGCTCATCTGTCCGTTTGTCTGCGTGTCCGTTTGTCCTTTTTATCGGTGTGTCCGTATGTGTCGATTTTACGTCCTGTCCGCATGTCCGTCTGAAATAAATATTAGAATATTCTGTTATATTTCATACAAAAATTATTAAATAACACAAAATGTATCTTTTTTTTTTAACTAACTTATTCCTATTATTATTCTTATACATTCTTTCTGAGTGCACAAACCTTAATTCAATTTCGATTTGTTTTTTGTGTGTGATTTCGCGTTGCCTTTGACATTTAACCATAGCATTTATTTAAATAAAGCTAGCAAACGCCCACGGCTTCCCCGTGGGGATAGAGAAATGCAAAGCATAATTGAATTTTTCTGTTGAGAATTTTTTAATTTCCAGATGTAATGCCCACATCAACAATACAGCGGACCAGCAGGTGGGCCAGCCCAGCCCTTTGTGTCTGTTTTGGGCCTAATGGAGTTGTCTTCGGGGCAGGATCGATGTTTGGCACATGGTCGGGCCATTACCAGGACTCGACCGTGTTGTACACAACCATCATTAGCAGGGGCAAAGGCACGGGCATCGCCATAGTCATTGGCATAGGCACAGGCTTTTGCTTCCTTCTCAAAGGTTAAGCTCGTTGGCCTGCCATCTGATTTAATAGTATGACTAATTAATAAAAGTTACGAGAATCATTGTCTGAAAGCTTAATACCGAAACTCCCGCCTAACAATATTGGATTCCTTGGAGGCCTCGGTGCTCACTGCTGCTCGGTGAAAATTGCTTCATTATGGGGCTTAACAAGTTTTTAAATTTACTTAAACGCTTAAGTGCCCCGTCTCCACTTACTTTCTAGGACTGACTGCCAGACTTCTCTCTTAAGCTGAAAATGGTGTGTAAAAAGACATGAACTGTGCTGGGTCTTTTCGGTACAAAAAGTTACCTTAATCCTTGGCGTAATTCTGAATGAATTTCATGCTGAGATTTGTCTACTATGCTTGGGTAACTTTTCAGGGATGAGATTAAATGGGGATGGGAGGCTTTAGTGACCAAGATAAATATGGTGGTACCCTGTATTCTATTTGGGAACAAGAAATTAAAGGGAACCTAAAGTCAGGGAAAAGGTGTGTATTCATGGTTTTTATTTATTTATACTCTTTATTTTATATTTATATATATAATCCCCGACTATAACCATTTCTCTGCCTTATTTCCAAGGTATTTAAAGTGACATTTCTGCCAAAATCAATTTAAATATTATTCCTTAAAAGCTCTTTACCATAAGTCTATTTTTTTTATTAGCTGCGATTTCGCATCGCTTATTGCCATTTCACCGGGGTAAGGTGCCATTATTTCTGTCGTCCAATTTACACTTGCATTTTACACACACAGCCAATTTGTTTATATAGCTTGTGACAGCGCGGCGGAACCGGAAAAAAGCGCGTAAATATGACAGCCTCGAACGAGCAGAGCAGAGCAACCAGCATATAGATAGCACCGAAAGTTGCTCCTCAGCTCCAACGTTATTAAATAATAAAACACAGAGAAATTTACACTCGATTGCATGCATCATTCGAGGTCGATGTGGCACAAGGCAGGGGCAGGGAATGGTCGGTCCGCCGTTCATTTCGCTGAATGCAATTTCAACCAAAAGAATGACGATGGCCGAAAAAATACAGAGAAAAATGTAAAATAGAGAGATGGCGATAATGAAAGGGGCGAACAAAGAAAAAATGGCGGCTAACAAGCAATTGAAAAGGTCTAAAAACAAACGAGAACTTTTTGCGCGAAATTAAAGCGCAGAATCGAAGGGAATTGGCTATTTTATTATTAAAGGGGATTTCACTTTTGGAAGAGTGAATCGCGGCCAAAAACAAAAAGAAAAAACAATAAATAGTTCTTGAAAAAGTGAAATGATTGCAATTATTTGTAGATAATGCACAAAAAGGGCTGTCAGAGCTGTCTGTGGAAATTTAATAAATTACATTGTGTTTTCAAATTAAATTAAATATAGAAAGGCTCTTATATTACTATCATTTTTTTAACTGTTCATTAAATTGCTTTTGTTTTTATACAAGTAAAAGTGTCACCTGCAGGCTACAATTTAATTATTTACAATTCTTTATGATCTTTGAAACTTTGATTTTTTTTTTATGCTTAAATAAATTTAATTTTCTTTTAGCTTTTTTAAACAATTAAAATGTAAGATTTGGTCTCAGTAAACCCCCATAAACACTCTCTTTTAAAACAATTGACATAACAAAAACTTCGAATCCAACTTTGTTGCGCTTTTAATGACTTTTCTGGCCTTTTTTCCCCACTAACAATACATTAAGCCAGCAGAAAATCATTAGCAGCTGGAACAACTGCAAGTTCTCTTCTCCAAAAAAGTTCCCATTAACTCAGTTGCATTCCAGACGTCGCCATGAACACGTTCGCTGGACTGGCTGCCTTGTTCCTGCCTTTGGCTCTGCTTTATCCGGATATCCAATCCACCCAGTGGGCGGCTCGGGTCGAACTGGAACTGCACGAGCTGCAGGAGCAGCCAGACAAGTTGGCCTATTGCCGGACCCGGGCCCTCCAGCTGCAGTGGCTACAGATTCCGCTGCAGAGCACCAGGTGCGGCCACATCTTGAACAGCGACCTGAAGGCGACGGGCGACATGCTGCTCGAGAGCCGGCAACTGTGCTACCCGGGCTGGGGGCTCTTTGGTGGAAGGTGCCGACGGTTGGCGTGAAAATCTTAAGAAAAATAAAGAACACAATGTCCGGGATTTCTTGACTTGTCTGCCATAAAAGTGAAGCATCCATCATATGGTCGTCGTTGGGCTAACCCTAATCAAGGCTTGCCTCGTCGTTATACGTCATGTTGGCCTGTCGAGAGTGTGTGTGCCTTGGGCAAATAACAACAATGGCCGACGGATAAGGCTGGGCTGCCATTTTTGTTTATCAACCTTCCGTATGGGAGAAATTTTTCCAAGGAAGAAGTCAATCAACTTCCGCTTAGCCTGCTGCCTTTTTGTTAGCCCAAACTTGGCCTGCCTGCCTCGCCGTTGGTTGCCATCGTCACTAAAACGTCAAAACATCGAAGGTAAATAGCCAAAACAAGGTGTTATGACGAGGATGAAAAGGTGTAAGGCCCTAACCTGGTGAAAGTCAGTGACAGGCAGCTAGATTAGTATCACAAACTAGTTGTTATGTGTACTTAATTATGGTATTAATTGCTATTCAAGTTCCCCTGACTAATTAAAACATAATGTAGGATATGGTACCCAGTTCGCTTCTATTCTTTTATAGTTTTCGGGTAACTGTAAGCCATTGATTCAGCCGTACCTGCAGTTACAAACTTTGTGCATTTGCCAAGGACTCACTCTCCCTCACTCTCTATCTCTGTGTGTCCTGGCCAGGGCCCTAACGAAGCGTAACGGCGAATAGTTACGCAAAATTGCCGACGACTGCGCGTTGTTACGCGCCACGTGCTGCCACAAAGTTGCCGCTGCCACTGCCGCTGACGTTGCCTCTGACACTGGCACAATCATCAGGATCCCTCCAACAATGGAATGCGTCTCGGTCTCAGTGTCCTGGCGCTTGCAACCCACCGCCGCAGAACTGGTGAAAGTTTTTATTGGCCAAATTCCCGGGCTTGGTTGCAGTTTTCAGTCAGTGCAGAAAATCTTGACCTACCACGTAACTTGACTTGGCTATTAAGAATCAAACTTTGCCAATAAATATTTCAACGATTAGTTTGGCTTTTTTCGTTTTTTATTTAAAGGTGAAGAGGGTATAGAAAAAAGCTTGGTAATTCAGAAAAAAGGAAAGAGAATTTATTTAATTCAAAAAGGGATAAAAGAAACTCGAAATATATACCAAAAACAAAGACTTTAAGTTCAGATTAGAAAGGCTTTCCCAGTAGCTCAGGTACAGATAATATTTTACAATATTTTTGTAAATAGAAAGCTTAGATTTTCGCTTCCAATCGACTAAAAGTCCCTCAAAGTTAGTTGCAAAATGGCTGACTACAAGCCAGGCTCGGTTCCCTTGGTGGAGACGGACGATCGCCGATTGTTTTGTAAATTTCACTACAAAGGTGTCCTTATATTGCTCATACCCATAGTCTTTGGTGGTATTTTGGCAGGACATCCCGTTTTGGTAAGTCTCTTGCCACAGCAACCCTTTTTATATTTTAAAACTAACAAATAGTGCCTCAGCTATGCCGCTTTCTTTACCTAACCATATGCACATATCTGTATTACATCCTGAATGTAATGGCCAGGGGCGCAACGGCCTTTATCTATATTGTTTTCATACCCATAGCGGGTATTGCAGGCTCGGGCGGGGTGAGTACCGCCTACTACACGGATCTGATATTCGTAGTCTACGGCTGCATCATGTTGGGCAGCCTGATGGACTCCTCGAAGCTCAGCGAACATCTGGCCTTCCTCGTCATCCGCATCGTGGGCAGTAGCCTTATATGGTAAGTACCAGAAGGGGTTAAGGGTTAATGTCCAGGACTAAGTCGTTGATTTATCCCTTAGGCTTCAGGTTCTGCTAACCTGCTTGGTCTTCCTACTATCCTTCCTCGTGAATCCCACAGTGGGTGCTGCCTTTGGCATGAAGGTGGCCCAGGCCGTGGTCGTGGAATACAACGCTGTAAGTAAAGGGCTTAACCAGTATATATACAGCTATATCCCTCACCTCCTAGGCCAAAGTTATCAAAATGGATTCCGACGAGCCGCGCTACGAGCCGGGATCGTAAGTTTTTGGACAAGTTAAAGATATAATTATATACAAATACCTGAATCGTAGCAAACCATATCCGACGCGTCCTGCAATTGGCATATTCCTTACCTGTTGCTACACCGCCACCTTGGCTTCTAGCATTTCCCCCTTTGTGAATCCCAACGCCCTTATTGCCAACGCCTTTTTCGGGTAACTAAAGAGCTCTAAAGATCTTTAGAGGTGTAAAGGGAATCTTCCTGTATCTTCTCCAGAACACATCTAGCCCATCTCATGCTGATCATGGTAGTTCCGGCCCTGCTGGGCATCCTTGTCATGTTCCTCTGGCTTCAAGTTATGTTCTTCGGCCTGTTCGGTGGCAGTGTCAAGCGCGACCTGAGGGAGCTGGCTGAGAACAAGCCCGGCTTCCAGCAGGCTGTCGCCGATAGGAAGGCGGCCCTGGGCCCCTTGAATGCCTATGCCATAATCGCCATCATCCTGATCTTCATAACATTCATCCTGGTCCACACCCGAAGCCCTGGCTTGTACCCCGGCTGGGCGTGGGCTCATGGTTCTGGGGCCGAGGTGGGTATCTCGGTGCCAACCATTGCCATGGGCATCTTATTCTTTGCCATCCCGGCCAACTATCTGTTCTGCCGGTACTACGTCTGCCGGGAGCCGGCCAAGCCGGGCACGGCGCCGTCTCTCATCAGCTGGAAGGCGGTGAACAGCAATACTCCGTGGGCGGATATCTTCATGCTGGGAGCGGCCTTCGCCTGTGTCTTCTGTTCCGTGAAGAGCGGCTTTTATGGGGCCGTGGCCGACTCCGTGACGGGTGTCGAGCGTGGCCACGTCCTCCAGTTCCTTGCTGGCATCGCCTTCGGTACCCTGTGCTCGGCCCTGTCGCCGGCCACGACGCTGGCCAAGCTGGCTATTCCTGTGTTGGCCAGCGCGGTGAGTTGTATTTATTTAATTGATTTTATTTAGTTATTTATTAATTAATTTATTTACTTATTTAACTATTTATATATTTCTTTAATTATTTATTTATTTATTTAATTATTTATTTATTTACTTATTTATATTTCCCTGCAGGGCAGCAACTTTGCTTTCCCCTTTGCCATGGCCCTGCACAATCAGCTTCTGCTGCCCATCAGCTCTGCGACCAACATGATCGTCGCTGGCTGGGGTAATATCAGACCCTTTCAGTTTGTAAGTATTATAGTTTATAATATATTATTATTGTTATTATTATCTCTGTATCATCATCTTTTCAGTTGCTAGCTGGCATAGTTCCAGCGCTTTTCCTGATGCTCATGATAGCCGCTTTTACTTGGGTTTTCTTTGATACAGCGGTACCAGTCTAAATTTAATTAATATTTTTGTCGTAAATTTTTACTGATATCAACAGCAGCCAAATCTCTTAGTTTATGAAGCTAACCTGCTCGAAACATGCTTTAATTTCCGGATAGACATTTGTGAAGTAAATAAATACAAGGACATAAATCACTAAACAGCTTAGGGGTATTGATTTTATTTGCCAAATAATTTGTCAAAGCTGTTGTGGAGTTCTTATAAACCTTAAAAGAGAAATACTTATTAGCAAGACGGTTGAAGCTACCGGAAGTGGCCTCAATCGGAATTTAAGGAGAAAGATTTTAGAGAACAAAATATTTAAAGACTGAGCAACCACTCACAACAAATTCAGAAATAAAACCAACACCATTACTTATTTAAACTCCCCCAAAATGCTGGCGTAAGTAACTTTATTTTAAATTTTTTAAAAAGCTTCTTAAGCAGAGCCTCCATCTTCCCTCAAGTAATGCCCCGCCCTACAGGCCCGGCGATGTGCCCATGGCGGAGACCGACGATCGCAGATTGTTTTGCAAATATCACTACAAAGGTGTCCTCACTCTGCTCATTCCCATAGTATTTGGTCCCATTTTGGCAGGACATCCAGTGCTGGTAAGTCCACATATTACTAATTAACGCTAACTCTATGCCTTTGTCTATAATCCTGCAGGTATGTCGCTTTATATACATCACCTTGTGCATGTTCACGTTCTACATCCTGAACATATTACCCAGGGGGGTTGTGGCCTTTGCCTACATCATATTTGCCCCCATAGCGGGCATTGCGGAGTCCAATGGGGTGTGCATGTCCTACTATACGGATCTGCTCCTCATGGTCTACGGCTGCATCTTCATTGCCATCATGATGGACTCCTCCAGGCTTAGCGAGCATCTGGGCTTCGCCGTCATCAGCCTCGTTGGCAGCAACATTCACTTGTAAGATCGCGAGGAGAAGGATTATTTGCTGAGCTAATTATCTCTTAGTTATCCCCTAGGCTACAGATATTTATAACCATTTTAGTTTTTCTGCTATCCTATTTCGTGAATCCCACGGCCGGTGTTGCTTTTGGAGTGAAGTTAGCCCAGGCCGTGTTGGAGGAATATGATTCTGTGGGTAAACGTTACAGGAGTTCCTTAACTATCGCTAATTTCAACAATTTCCAGGCTAAAGTTGTGAAGAAGTACTCTGAGGAACCGCGCTTTGAGCCGGGAACGTGAGTATTAATTATTAATTATTAGTAAATTATAAAATAAAATCCCTGCCATAGACCCTACTATCCCACGCGTCCTGCGGTTGGAATCTATTTAACCTGCTGCTACACCGGCTCTCTGGCTGGTGCAATATCCCCCTTTGTGAATCCCAACGGTGTTATTGTTGACTCCTTTCCCGGACTAAAAATTGAGCACATCATGCTGATCATGGTAGGCCCGGTCCTACTGGGCATCCTTGTTATGCTCCTGTGGACCCAAATTCTGTTCCTTGGCCTGCTCGGTGGCAGTGTCAAGCGCGACCTGAGGGAACTGGCTGAGAACAAGCCCGGCTTCCGCCAGGCCATTGCGGATAGGAAAGCGGTCCTTGGACCCTGGAAAGCCCATGCCATATTGGTCTTTATTTTTGTTCTCGTAACATTCGCATTAATGCACTCCCGACACCCGCGAATCTATCCCGGCTGGAATGATTTATCGCCCAGGATTTATGGCGGTCTCTCAGTCCAGTCCCTCGGCTTAGTATTTCTGTTCATTGCAGTCCCGGCCAACTGCCTGTTCTGTCGGTACTACGCCTGCCGAGAGCCGGATAAGCCGGGACCGACTCCTTCGCTCCTCTCCTTTAAGGCGGTCCAACAAAATACTCCGTGGGGGGATATCCTTATGCTGGGAGCAGGTTTCAGCTGTGTCTACTGTGCCCAGCTCAGTGGCTTCTATGCGGTCCTGGCCGACTCCGTGGCAGGAGCCAAACATGGCGACACTCTCCAGTTCATCGCCGGCGCCTGTCTGGGAACCCTGCTGACGAACCTTTCTCCGGCCACGACCTTGGGCCAGATGGCGGTTCCTGCGATGACCAGTGTAGTGAGTTCAGCTTCCAGGAATCTCAAAATAATTTTTTTTTATTTTTTTCTGTTTCTTTTTCAGGGTTCTAACTTTGCTCTGCCCTTTGCCACCGCCATCCACAACCAGTTCCTGCTGCCCACTAGTTCACCGGTTAACACGATCGTCTCAGGATTTGCCAATGTCAGGCCCTTTCTGTTTGTGAGTTTTATTTACTACTTATTTTATATTACTTTATGATATGGAACCGACTTCTTTCAGTTGCTGGGTGGCATAATTCCGACCCTTTTCATGTTGGTTGTGAATGCCACATTCACCTCTGTCTTTTTCGATGTGGCGCTTCCAAGCTAGGATTGAGGAAACTTCCTGACTATTCAGTATGCACAGAATTCAAATTTACTAGTGTGCTTTTCGAAAGAGATATGATTTTAACTGGAAATTCTAATCTAATTATAGTCATACTATATAACACGTTTTCCTTCCTGTGAATGAAAAATAAATATAAATTAATAAGTCCCATAGTGCGGAGTAGTTGTTTTAATTGTATTTGCATAAGAATACTGTCTAATTTGATTTTTAAATTAATCCTAGAGTTTTTGTGGTATTTCCTTCCTCCCACTTTTGAGGCCCTTAAAGAGAATGCCCGCCAAGTACCGGAAGTTCCGGTCTAGCCTTAATGGCCATCAATTACGACGCATAAACAGGACGGTAACCGCTTTCTTGTCTTGATATAAAATTAATTATGGCCTCTAAAACCCAAAAAAAGGAAATACGTTTTCTGTAATAAGAAAAATACAGCCCAAGAACTTTATCAAATTTATTAAAAGTAAAAGAGTATGTAATTATAGGAAAGGAAATTAATTATAAAGATATTTTAACAGAGAAAAATAACAAACTTGTATTATTAAATATTGAATTTTAATAAAGAAATTAAGATTAATTACTATTTATTTTTTTGGTTCATAAAAAGTAGTTTTTAATGTTCATTTAAAACATTTGCAACCATTTAAGAAATTGCCAGAAAAATAACGAAAGCTTCGCTGTATTAAAGCCTGGATTGCCTTAGTATTTCATCAAGGGTCAACGCTTTTAGGCAAATTACACAGTTTTCCATTTAGGGTAATCCCCGCCTGGCCATTCGCACCTAATTCACGCTGCTCTAATCCAAACATTGCCCACACAAGTGTCGGCACTAAATAATTCATTTGTTAATTTAGACGTGGACGTGGACCGTAGTCGTACATATCTCTCTCTCTCTCGGCGGGAAACTCTTTCCGGCTGCGGCCGCAGGACCTCTGACTAACCCCGGGACGCATTTATATTCAAACTATTTAATTATTGAAAGCGACGCGCACAGTTCGTGAATATTCATAACATTCACGACATTTCAAAAATGGCGCATTTAATTGATTTGGCCAAGGTTAACGACCGTTGTCACCTCTACAATTGAAATTAGGGTATATTTCAACTTAAATAGCTTAACTGACTTAAATAACAAAAGAAAACTATTTAGAAATTATTAAGCTAGTTTAAGAAATATCATTTTATAATCCTATCTAACAAATAATCATTTTTAGAAAGACCTCTAACCAATTTAATACTCTGTGGCATTCCGACAAAAACATTTTCATACAGCTTTTCAATTTGCTTCTGAAAATCCCAGAGGCTTTTCTACTTCACAGTCACACTGTCAATTGCTGCTGACTTTCCGTTTTAAAGAAGAAAAAAAAAAGCGGTGGAAATTATGTATATATATTCAAATATCATGCACGCCTTAAGCTGATTTTCCACACTGGCAAACGCAAGCTCTCTTTCCTGGCTTTTTCCTCATTCGCAAATCCAGGCTCATTATCCTTTTTGACATCTGCCCAGGTTTCGTCTACAAATTGACAACGAAAAAAAATAGAAGAAAGAGAAGGAAATGGTTCAAGATTTGGCGGCTATGAAATCCAATTTGCTTTCAGAGTTTATGTCATTTTTTTGTGGCTTTAAATTACCTGCGACTTTACAGTAAATATTTAAGTGAGCAAGAGACTCCTTAAAGCTTATTAAAAATATTAATTAAATAAATTAATAATTTTTGGACCATTTAAAAAATATCAAAATATCACATTTTAAACATTTGAGATAATGTTCAATGACCGGTAATCCAATTTACCTTATTTTATGTGAAACCTTTTCTACAGATATCTATCCAGCTGAGAGCTGTCAGTTGCCGTCGCGTCTGTGACAGATTCTGGAATGCTGACAGGAATCGAGGGAGGGAGCAAAAAACTAAAAAGCAGGACATTTTTACTATTGTCTTGAAACAAAAAGCCGCAATGCAAATTGCGATGGAAAGCAGACAAGAGATTGAGTGGAGGAGGAAAAAATGTGTGCCAGTCAGTGTCAGATTATTCACCTACGGCGCAACTATATCCATTCATTAAAACTCACCGAGCATACTCCTTTTCTATATAAGAAATGCCTTGAGAGTATACTTGATTTTCTTGTTTTTTTCGGGTTCCTTGGCTGGCATTGTTTGGGTAATGGACAGACCCCGAGGGTTTTAAGATAACTACCAAAAACAGGAAGCTGAAATCGTCCATTGTCCTTGTTGTTGACATGTAAAAGTAGGGGGGAGAAATAGGAGATGAGCATATTTTAAGGGGAAAAAATTGTGGAAAATATCTGTAGTTTTAGCTTGTATTGTAATTTTGTTTAACCTTTTTCTTTCCCCACTGATGATTAAACAATTTAATTAACCATAGTTAATAGCAAGAATTCAACATGACATTTAATATTTGTTACTTAGATAAAAATAAACCGTCAGAAGCATTAATTAATATTATGCTTAACATGGTTAATCAGGTACATTTACATGTACCCTTTTGTTTTGTATAATTCCTGTTGTCACAAAAAAGACTCAAATCAGCAATTCATAAAATCTACCAAAGTGTTCATTATTAATTGAATTCATAACCATTTCCATGGACAATGAAAACAATAATGATAATCTCGAATGTCTGACATTTGTCACAGATAAAGAGACAGAACAATAAAGTCATTTTTTGAATATAAGCGTTCAATTGTATGCAAATAACTCGATACCCTCACACCCAGCGCTTGTCACAGTCAGGAATCGGAATGTATATATACAATGAAGGCGGAAACTAATGAAATTAAAACGATTTTATCGGTAGAAAAATAAACAATTGCCATTGATGGCGTCGCGCATGTGCACACAACCATAATCGTGATGGCAAATTATATTCAATTTATGCTCGACGCGATAACAGCCTCATTTTTGGCCAAGTCGCTTTTTATGTTTATTTTTATTATTATTTTGTTTTTAATTTAAACCCCGCTTGCCACCGCTCGAATGAAAATGAAAAAGAGCTGTTAAATTTGCGCACAAAGCGGCGGCGAAAAGGAAAATTCAAATTTGCCGCCGGAAATCGGAAATCGGGCAGCCATGACGCTATATTTCAAAATGATACAAAATGTCCGCTTTATAGACGTCCCTCCGACTGTCTTTCTGTTTGTCTCGCACCCTCGCCTAGTGATTAGCCGTCACGAAGCTGCGGCGCAAGGCAAAAATGAATTATTATCGCGTTGCGTTCCAAATGTTGACATAGATTTAAATTATTTGTAACAAAATCAACGAACTGTGTCCTCCGCTACGCTTCCTTTTCTTCCTGTTTTTTTCCTTAGCCTCCCTTTTTCTGCCGCCGCAGCTGCCCAATTTATCCTTCAGCTTGCTCACGCCCCAAGGTCCTGTTTCTGATTTGATTGCCCAGCAAAATGTTTTGGCAAACACCACAGAAGCCCGCCATTTGGTATGCTCTTTTAGGGCAGCTTTCTTTTCCATATTGCAAGGCGTAATGGCAGGTTTCGCTTTTATGGACCCAAGGATAAGAGGGATACTAAGGATAATTTCGAAAATATTGGGTATAAATAAATATGGACATTTTAGGTACCATTAAAGTGGTAAGAATCCCAATAATATATCGGAAACTTAAAAAATATCGTAACATATATATTTCAGGTTTAAAAATATCACGAAAACTGTTAAAATATAGATCAAATATTGAAAAGTTTAAAAATATCTATAACAAATAAGTATCGACTTTATAAGTATCAAAAAAATTATCGTAATATCGATAAAATATTAAAAACGTTGAAAATATTGTGCAGCAATAAATATAGGCTTTAAAAATGATCCAAAAGTTATCGAAATATAGCTAAAATATCGAAAGCATTTCAAATATCGAATAACAATAAATATCGGTTTTATAAATATCGAAAATATTAACGGAAAAGAAGAAATCTTTCCAAATAGGCAGACTTTACTTATCAACTATATTTAATATATTATTTTGAAAGTTCGATATTTATTAATAAGTTGTAAATATTGATAAATCCTCATTTATCCTAATTTTTTCCTAACAGATACTATATATTTTACAAAAGTATCCTTTCCAGGAACCTTAAATGTTTCACAAATCTTTTAAATCTTTATGCCCAATAAAACTCATTAATTTTTTTATTAAATTACATTTTGTCATCGTTAGTGAGGAGAATAATATTTGCCATAAAATCTAGATGCCGCTCTCGTTTGTTTAAAATGCCTTGGAAAATGTTCGTCACGTAGTTCCGAGAAACACAAGAAGAGGACCAACTAATAGGCTCAATTAATAAACTTTCCGGAGGCATGGGAACTCGTGATGGCTGGTTACTAACTTTTCCTTCGGCTCATTTATTCCGAAGGCTACTAGCAGTCCTGGAAAAGCAAATCCAAGTCCTGTGGCAAGGCCAGTGCTGTTGTCATTATTTTCAGTGCCATCAATATATAATTAGGGCCTCGTGATACACTTTCACTAAGATCGAGTAGGAATAATGAATATTTCTGGGTCAAATTCAAGGGTTATATTCTTGTTTACATCCCACAAAGGATTGCTTGTTTTGCTGTTTTTCCGTTTATTGTCCAGAGGAATTATAGTGAGTTAGTTAGTTTTGGTTTGTTTCCATGCCATTGGGCTAGGTCCATGGCTTTGCCAAGGACATCCGGTAATTTCTGGCAAATACCTCCTTTTTTTTTGCTTTGGAATAAAAGAGCGCCGAGATGTCAACAACAAGGAGTGCTCTTTCATTTTTCCTTCCTTTCTTCTTTTATCTGAGCTTCCTTTCTGATTTTCCCACCTCCCCCCTTTAGCCGCTCATTACCTTGAGCCTTCGCCTTTCAGCTACACTGTTTTCCACTTGTGGCATTAATTTCTGCTGTGTAAGCAGATAAATTGCAAAACGTCAAAAGTTGTTGACAGTCATTGGCATCAAAATGGATTCCAGTCATTTTGCCGGACCTGGGCCCTGGGTCCTGACCAAGTTGAGGTGTCTATCAGGCAGCTGAGTAAATTTAAACACTTTATAAATTGTCGGCTTTGACGCAGTCAGATTATGACTTGAGTAAAGTCCTTTGTTCTGTAATTTCCTTAAGGTCTTGGGATTGTAAGTATAGAGAAGAAAATGTTATGCATTCCCGTTTGTCTAGGAATATATTTTATTGGGCGTTTAAATCCTTGTAAATATATTAGGAAGCAAAATTCCATTTCCAAACTTAGTTAGCAGCACCTGGTGCAGGCCCAGTCCCAATTCCTAAAACAACTCTACGGACGAACCGGCAATGCAAAGAACCGGAGAATGCATTTCTGTACGCCTTTGAAATCGAACGAAAGATGTCCGAGTGTCAGAGGAGAGATCACCCAAGGCCTGCTTCGAGGTAATTAGCTAATGTGCCAGCTGCGTCTGCCCAAGGCAATGGCGGCGGCAACAATTAGAGAAAATTAGTTGCGGGATTGATTCATAGGCCGCGACTCATCATCACATTACCAGAACTCCCCGCAGGCACAGGCCGCAACAATTATGTGTATTACAATGCCCTCAGGGCGGCATGGGGTTTACCTATGATGATTACTAATTTAAGTGTTTAGCTTAATACAAAATCATTTTAAAATAAATCGAAAAGGGTTTTGCTTTACAGGAAATTTAGTTTAAATTACGTTTTTTTTCATAAATGCGAATATGGTCACACTAATTTAAAAGGTACAAATAAACATTGTTAATAATAATGCCTTCTGGCATCACCAATTTAATGTACTTTATGTAAAAACATATAATTTGGTTTATTTAACCTGCATAATACATAATTTAATTTAATATTAAATAAAAACTACCTTCTCTCCCTTTTTGGCTACAGTGTCATAACCACATATTTAACCTGGAAATCTTTAAAATTTTCAAGGATACCCTGAAAATTCCATCAGTTTCGTTAAGCAACTCAGAGTTCATATTACTGTTTGCCAAATTTTGATTTCATAACAACCTGAATATGACTACCAACCTGGTTCCCTGGACTAGGCCTCGTGTCCTAAAGCTGATGCCATATTTCGTGATGTCCTACTACTTCACGGATGCCTTGTACTCGGCTTATCACTTCCCCAATGTGGGCAAGGAGCGAGCTGTTGTGATGGACGTGAGTAACGCATTCGGATTCATCTACACCGTCTTCGACATCGTCACCATCCTGGTGTCCCTCATCCTCGTCCTTGGAACCCGCATCGAGGAGAGTGGCGTGACCATGCTGCTCATCGGCAGAGTGATCCATCGCCTGCTCTTCTCCATTTGGAGCATGTTCTTCTATTTCCTCTTCACCGACGTCCTGGACGTGGGCTGTCTGCTCATGCTGTTGGCCGCCAAGACCAAGATGCGGGGCGAGTTGGGCTGGCCCAAGATGGAGGTCAGCAGTTATCATCTTCTGTTGGCGGGAGCAAGGCTGTGCCTGTGTTGCATGTTCGGTATATGGGTGGATGAGGACATGAATGTAAGTTGGGGTTTCAAGGGTTATTTTCTTAGGTACTTAAATTATTTTATTTGATTTCTTTCAAGGCTTTTTTTAATGTCCTGTCGGTGGCTTTATTGATTCCAATCTTCGTGGGCTTCCAGTGCCAGTGGTTCTCCTATCTGACCGTCCTGGCTTTGCTATATCATGATGTGTTTAGCAACCACTGGACCATGTTGTGGGGCTGGCACGATAATCTCCTTTCACTGCAATACTTTGCCATGTTCTTTGGCAAAATAGGAGCATTTCTGATACTGTCTGAGCTGGGTGGCGGCAAGTGGTCCATTGACGGTTATATGGGTTGGAATGGTTGGAATGATCAAAAGGGAAGCTACAAGATCCTAAAGGGTCAGACAATGGCCTAGTAACTGCTATTAAGCCTGGAGACATCGATACAAGAATAAATAATATAAGTTTAGACGACGACGACGATAAACTCTGAAGGCAGATATTATCCCGAAAGCTTATGCTTTTTCTATATCAAACAATATTTGTAACAACTACTAATTACAACTGCAAAAGCTCTAAAATATGTTTTTTTTTTGTGATATAAAATTTTTTCTTCAAATAATAAAACCTTTCCTAGAAATTCGAACCATCGAATTGAGACCTGAAACCATTGTCTAATCGAGATCCATTTGTACTTTTTCTCTTGCCTTCTGAACGTTTGAGGGATTTACATAAACTTTAATGGGAAATACTTTAGCAGCGGCTAATGCTTATTTTTATTTCTATCTCTATTTGTACACCTGCCTCTCGGCTACGAAGAGGGCACTCCAAATGTTCTTTGATTCGCGCCTCAGCCGACGTAAATTATTAAAAAGTCTCGAGTTGCGCTTAAGCGGCTTTCCCTTCCACTCAACAGTGGATAAAATGGCAACATTTGAGTCAAAAACTTCTTCTAGGTTAGGAATTTAAGCTAATTCTAGTTTTAAAAAATAAAGTACCAAACATTTCTTGTTTAAACATATTTAAAATCCTCGACTAATTTCAACTTAAAGATTGAGGCTTTTTCTCCAATTCCCTAAATAATCCCTGCTGCTGCCTTAACCTTCGTAACTCCCACTGTGCACTCGCTCCTCGTGCTTCTCTCTCGGGCAAGGAAATTGAAACTAGCGCTGGGAAGTAATGCCATAAAATTCTTAAATGCGAAGGAAAAAACGGCGTGCAGAAAAAACAGGTGGAAGCTAAACTGGCAGTGGGCACAGCGAACACAGGATACCCTGTCCCAAAAGGTCGGCCTGTAGTTTCTCAGCGGATTAAGTCAGCATCCGAGGTCCTTGGCGGTGGCAAAGAAAGCATTTCCTCCACGTGTCCCTGTCGCAAACGTCTTCACTTAATTATTGCGACTTTTGGTGTGGAGGCATCCGAGGGGCGCCGAGCCAAGTGCCGACTTAAAAGGCAACACTGCCGTTAATGAGTTTTCTGGAGGCGGGCCAGTGGACCGGAGGAGCAGCCCCGCCGCGCCGTAAGATACCATCCAGGCGTGCATTTAACAACCGCAAAGGACGCAGTGACCTTCGCTCTTGGCTGCAAATCCATTTGCATAAGCGGTGGCAGGATGATTCCTCTCCCCTTTCCGAGGTGGAGTGTCCCCAGCGTTGGCAACGACATGTGAACGAACGGCAGAGCCGGAGCTCTTCACACCCAGAAAAAAAATTAAGGTAATCGCCTTTGATTTCGGAATAAACCCAATAAGACTTAGTCTTACAGTTATTCTCTGTGAAATAAAGGTTATCTTTTCAAGAGAATATTTTTCTTAAAAACCGTTTTTCAAATAGAAAAGAATTCAAATATAAAGCAACAATAAAAGACATCCACCATTACTCCAAGAATAATAAAGTAAGAAATGTATTAATAGCATCACCAGTTAAATATTTATTTCCTTAAAAACTTTTATTTTAAGTGCATTGTTGACCGGCTCAGAAGCTCAGCTGGGGCAGGGATATTTTCCTTTTATTTTTCTTCCCTTACTTCCTTTGCCCGCAATGCGTTACTCTTAATTGGAAAGCAGTCGCGATTCCGCTGTCCCGATCCGAACGTTAAATGTAATTGACAGAACGTTAAACAACAGCTCGGATCCTGGAGAAAGTGGATAATCGGAAGCCGACAGTTAAAGGGTGTAACCGACTGTAATCGAAGGAGGGGTTGAGGTAAAGCAAACTGTCCTATAATCCATTGGAATGGACCTCAGTCTCAAAGAGCTTCTGTCGAATATGATATACGGCATACAGAATCTTTCCTGTTTTTTTAGGTAAAATGTGACTAGAGTTTAGTAACCGTTTTGTTATTTTAAAAAAAAATTAAAATTTAAGTTGGTAATGCCGGCTGAAAGGGCTGTTACTTTTAAAGTAAGAGAAACTATGTTGGCAATGTCAGGTGGAAATACATCAATGGCTATCGATATAAGCATAGTTGCGCGTATAAACATCGAAAACCTCGAGGTTTCCCAGCTCTAAGAGGCATATTTAATTTTCATTCAGTTAGCTGCCTTCGAGGCGAAAGCATCATTTCCTTTTTACAGTTGCTTTCTTTTTTATTTAATTTATTGTTTTTTTTTTTTTTTTACAGTGTTCAACAGTGTTCAAAGGTAGCTCTTGGCAGTAAGAGTAACTTGCATGTGTTTTCAACTCCTTACTTTCTTTTTTATTTTATTTTATTTTATTTCTCAGCCTTTCATCGTGGGTGTTGTTGTAGTTGACACCGCACTTCGGCAATACTTGTCGACGGTCTGTCAATGGAGTCATTTTCGGCCAGGGTTCTTCCTTTAATTTGTTAATTTTGTTTTTATTTCAACTTGACATGATTTAATCTCAACTTATTTTAAACTCGTTAAGTTAAGTATACATTACGTTTAGTTTTTAAAAGGCTTAACAACCTTTTGTTTTTTGCCTTATTTTGTGCTTTCAGCATTTTACTTGCAAGTCTCGGGTTGAGAAGAACTGCCAATAATAAGAAGTCTTCATTTACTGAGTTAATATTAATTTAAACTGAATCTTTATTTCAAAGTCCGCGTTTACGTTGCCGTCATGAGATTCTTGAAACTAGTTTTATCGCTAGACCAATGCAGTGGTTTGTTTAACCCTAACATGGGATACATTCTGTAGTGTGATGGGTAAGACACAGCTATCCCGCACTTATCTTTAAAGATATTTTGTGACCCACGCAGGGGTTCGTATCTCAAGTGCATAGATTTGTGCTAGGCCCAAGTGGCTGCTGTTTAGCAGCTTATAAGATAAATACATATGTTTGAACACGGGTTAATAGTTATAGCTGAGATTAAAAACATAATTAAAACATATGATACTTCTTTACTTTGAAATATTATTTTAACTTGCTGTTTTTTGCTCATTGCTCGCCCTTTGCTCTTCCCTAAGAGCTTGGAGTCGCTCCATGAGCTCATTCTGAAGTTCTAGGATCATATTATTTTTGGGAGTGGCTTCAGAATCTAGTTCCATCATTAAAATATTTATTAATCATTAAATAAAGTGATTTAAAAGTAATTATTAACTATTATTTAGAGTCTTAATCGTAAAATAAATATTAGTACCAATCCTGCACAATGAGTGATATTTCGTATAAAAACTCAGATGCAGTGTTGGTTTGTATTGACCTTTATTTTAGGTATTTAGAGTAACTCATTAATTTGTTAATTAAATTATTAATGATTATCTTATAATGTATTCATAGGTCATGAGAGTTTTTTAAGAAAACCATATGTGGAACCCTATTTTGAATAGCTTACATTAACGTCACTTTACTTTTAACTAACTACTTCCTAATAATAAAAGATGTGACTCCCCTTTCCTTCTTTTTAATAAATAATGACCCATAATTGACCAAATTAATTACACATAATCAGACTTGTACATTTTCAAAGACAATGGAAGGGTTTAGGGTATCAATCGTTACACGTATTATGAATCACACGCACTCTTGTACTTTTCTAAATGAAACTCATATAAAAAATTCAAAAACCACAAACTCCACACACCAAACCAAAACACAAGGGCTGCAAAAACGCAAGCTATATTAATAAAATAAAGTATTCCTGGGGCGGGGGGAGATGGATAAAAAGCCATAAACCAACGGAAAATATGCAAAAGGGGAGGTGGTGGTGTGCGTCACGTGGTATTAGAACAACTACAAAAATGGCAACAAAAACAGCGGATACGGAAACTTGTTTAATTAAAACGCTGCAACAAAATGGTCGAGTGTGTGCGCGTGGTGTGCGAGTTAAGTGAACAGTGTGCCCTGTATCCTGTGTCCTGTAACTGCAGCTCGGCATTTGCATAAGTAAAGCACACACATTGAAATCTACGAATGCAGACAGTTCCCCTTCTCCCTTAAACTCCTCTCTAAAGAAGAGTCAAAGCATTTAAGTTTATTTACCTTTATTTACCTGGGGCTGGCTTCAGATTTGGAGCAGCCAGATACAGCCCGATCTGAGGCTGATGCTGAATGGCTTCTGCTTAAATAAGACTATGCTCAAATACAGCTCTCGTCAGGTTAAACGAACTTAACCAAATAAATGTGTATAATTAATTTTACCAGCAGCCCGACTGTGTCAACGAATGGCTGCCAAATGGGGACAGTGGGTAAGCCTTATTTTGCGGTTTCTTAAAAGCTGATGTCTGGAATCTAATATTAACTTTTGGCATGCAATTTGCATTGTATTTAAGGTTTATAGCAGGTATAACTAGGCTATAAACTATCATATACGAGGGGATATAGGTATTTTAGCTCTCATTGATTTTAATTCTTAACTCATTCCTTATAACTTTCCGTAAAAAATCAAATAAAACTAACAACAAATATTAAGATATCTCTTTCAATATGAAATCACTTACAAATTTGTCTAAAAGAATGCTAGAAATTGAAATAGATATTAAATAACTACCAAGACGTTTCCATTTATTTTCTTGAAAATAAATACCTACACTTGAAGTTATTTCAAACCAATGAAGAACTAGAAAGCCTTCTTTTTACTTTATGCTTTCGGAAGGTACGTATAAAACATACAAAGCTCGCTCAAGTTTAGTTGCCAATAAATTTAAAACAAATGAAAAGGGCTTAGTGAGAATTGAATTGGCACGGGGAAAAGAGTTTGCGCCTGTACACTTATGTGTAGGCATAATCCCTCAGATTTTAACTTTAACTGGGAGAACTGTAAATTTCACTTCAAGGCCGCTCTTCACACGTACGAACCGCAATTCCTTGGGGGAAGGCAGGGAATAGGGACCTGGGACCGGGACCGGGGACCATTATCATCTCGGTCTCAGCGACATCGTCGCATTACGTAAAAGCGCTTTTACGACTACATTTGAGCAGCCGCAAAGAGCTCTGAGCGCTCGCTCGTCCCCGAAAAGTAAAAGTAGGCACGAAATGCTATGCGGGGCTAACAGGTTGAATGCGACCAGAGATTTGAGCGGGTGCGAATGGCAACAACGCGGCGGCAGAGGCAATAAAGCTTAGAGCGTAGCTCCAATGAGGCATCTGCACGCCACCCATTTTCCCAGGCATTATGCTTTATTTTATTCTGTCTCTCTTTCGGTGGCAACCTTATTTTCTGCTATTTTTTAGCATTTTCCAATCAACTCCAGAGCTGGATTACTTCTGTGGCGTGACATTAAATGGCTTTTCAGCTTCATAAAAATTCTACGTTTCTTTTTTTTTTTTTTGGGTTTTTCGCATTACAAAGTCATCGTTTCGATGTTCGGCAATTCAATAATAATGCCAGTTTGCTGGGTTATTAAAATTTCATACAAGCAAACATATTCATGCTGACTTTGACTTGTGCCCCGGAGTTTTTCTTTGCTGTTCCGCTCTGCTCCGCATTTGTTTCGTTTTGTTTGTTTGTGTCCTTTTTCGTAGGCGCCAAAATGTCAGCGACACGTTTTCCTACAGCGGCAATTTATCATAAATATGCATGCACACATATAGTATGTGTTTACATGCTAGTGATGCTCTAGACCTAGAGGGGCCTAAAATAAAGCTAGACTTAATTACGTTATTAACAGAACCTAGAAACTAAAAAAACCTTGATTGAAATCTATACTAATTTTTAAAAATTAAATTTGGAACGTACAGGGATGCCTCAGAAATTGCTTTCCTTTAAAATGCAGCCCGAAAGTAGGCTACAAGTTTTGGGATTTGGAATATACGTTGACTTTTAGGCACTTTTAATCTAATTTTAGGTGTACAGCGATTCCTGTGGCACCCCTGATAATTATAAGGTATCTAAGAATTAATAAGAAATTATTTTGACTAATAATTTAATTTTTATTAATTCTTAGCGAATCATCAATGAAGGAAACTGAAGGGTAAACGATTTTAGTCCGTAATATAGGGATACTAGCGTTTTGAATCCCTTTAAAAACTGTCTAGAAGTATGCAATTAAATGTTTGTAATACCAAATTTAGTGCAAAGTTGTTATATTTTACGCTGACACATCTTGTTGCATAGTTTTAGACATCTTTTAACGTGATTTCAAAACACTAGTAATAGTAATAATCTGTAGCACCCCCATGGATGTTATAATAAAACCGACAAATTCCCATATTTTTCACATTATTATCCACTTCAATTCGCTTCAAAAAACGACAACTTGACAGCACTGCCACATACATATGTGCGGCATATAAATCCTGCTCCTGTTTGGGGGCCGCCGCCTGTGACGACCTTATGGCAAGCGTTTGGGGCGCGGTTCGCCTTTGTTTATGCCGCTGTCAGCGCTCGTTTAATTCAACATTAGCGCCTTGCAGCAGTCCGAGGTGAGGCTGTTCGCCGTTCGCCTCCCCTGATTTCCATGCTGGCATGTTTTCCACAGCTCGCCACCGTTGCTATGAGAGCCGGAGCCGGAGCCTTTGTGCGCCCGCGGCCACTTTCACGCGCTTTCGCCAGGTCTCCCTGCCCAGTCCTGTTTAGCGTTTATTTTTTTCAAATTGTCAAACTGTCAAATAAATTACACGGCAAACCGTACAAAAGATCTGACGCAGTTGGGCTTCCTTTGTTGGCCTCAACTTTTGTGCGGATGTGGCATGTGCTCATAGGCTCATGAGCACATAATGTGGCCGGTCTTTGTGGCCGGCTTTGATTGTCTGGGATTGGTGGCAGTGCCCCGAAAAAAACGGGCTTTTCATATTTTCGGAATTCACCGTCAAGATGGAGGAATAATTCGTGGCAACTGTTGTGGTTACAGGCGGAGAAAATCAGAGTGCTTAAATGTTTAAAGAGCGTGAAAAATATAGTACTGGTTTTTGCCAGGTAATTTTTAATAATTTAAAGTATTATTTTATTATTATTATTTTGTATATAAGATAGGTAAAGCTGGAGTAAATTAAACCTCCAAGACGCTACAAAATTTATTGGTATTAGATCTAGATTAACCTGGTACAGACAACGAATATTAATTTTTATTTCTTAGATGGAATTAACAGCATAAATATATCATTTTAATAATTAGTATGTGGATTCTGCTGAGATAATTCTATGATTCAACTTCAGAACATAACCACATTATTGTCTAACTTTTTTTTTCTTCTCAAGACCCAAGACTTAAAATATATTCTTATTAATTTATCTATTTATTTCCAAGTGTATAAATTATAAGGCTTTTGTCGCTACACCTATTTCAATAATTACAAAGTACTTTGCTTATAATTTTCTTAAATATTGGCTGCCAAAAAATACGCAGACCTGTGTTTATTCACTTGGTAACTCTTAACAATTTAATCAAAGAGTAACCGCCTCTTACCTAACAATTATTAACAACAAATATATAGTGAAGAATCTAGAATTTCGCAAGAATATTGTATTTCTCATATACTATTTAAAGTACATTCTAGAGATATTTAGCCAAGAGAGACACACATCCACGCAGTGCCAGTGCCATTGCCGCCAGCTTCCGTACAATCTCGCATAGATGCAAGCAGGCGCGGGCAATAAAGACTTGGCCAAAAGTCAAGCGGATTTCGGTGTTCGCAAAGTTTGTCTAGGCGAAGAAGGAAAGCCGCTTAGTCTAGTTAAATAAAAGTGCTACAAGAGCTCAGCCCGCACACACACACACACACACAGGAGCAGTAGAATCCCGAATGGTGAGAGGAGCAGGCACATCGCTGATTTCAACCGGACTTTAATTGCATTTTGCAGTTGAAACTTAAATTATGCCCGCAGGGTGCAGCGAACGGCCAGGACTCGGTCTTTACGCCCAATTTAAAGGGATTTCTTGCGCTTGGAAGCATTCCAACTTTTGCGGCCCTTTTGTCTTCCTTGGGCTTTCACCTTTTCCAGACTTACAGCAAAAAAGGACACTCTATTTATTTATGCCAGATGTGCGGCGTCGTCTTCTTCTCCCACATGCCGTGCTCGAATTTAAATATTTAAAATGCGGTTTCCCGAGGACTAGCGCCTATAAATATGCAATGAACTTTGAGCGGCTTAAGCGCTGGCCTTGGCTCTTTTCAATCAGCCGGCATTTTTTATGAGTTTTTAACTAATACGAAACCGGCGGCGTCGTTGCGGTCCAAATGGCCAAGTTAATTAGTGGCAGCTGACGCCTTAAATTTTCTAAAGCCTCGAACTCCTCCCTGACTGCATTATCTGCGCGTTGGAGAGAAAAACTTCCGCATACTGATTTCTGGGGCACAGGGCACACGAAAATCCTCATCTACGGAAGTCGTAAAAAGTTTAACGTGTTCTTAAACTTGTCCGGCGACCATCGATGGAATTTTTTGCTCGCAGCCACCCGCCCCGAAAACTCTATAAAAGTTTCAAATTGTTACACGGCGAATGACACGCGCCTGGCTGAGGCGGAGGCTGAGGCTTCCCCTCCTTGCTCCTTGCTCCTTGCGGCCTGTGTGTTAATCTGTTGAAATTTGCGTTTTAATAGAAATGTGTGTGTGTGCGAAATGTTTTCGTGGTTGGTTTTTTTATTTTTCTGTTTCTTTGTGTGTGCTTTTAAAATATTTTTCTCCCGCTCTTCCCAGTTTGTGGGCAGGTTATAAAAATGCTTATTGCCTTTAAGTACGTGATTTTGCTTTTGAAATTTTGTAACTCTCACACACACGCACTTTTTTGTGACTCCGGCTGCTGCTCCTGCTGCTGCTGCGTTGACAAATGCATTAAGCGTATTGGTTTTTACGATTGACGACGGCGTACGTCGAGGTCGTACGAATATAATTTAATTAATGTAATGGCCACGGACAATATGGCCCAGAGGCGTCGCAAAACTAACGAGGATAAAACGAAGATTCGTGTTTTGTTTGTTGCCCGTTCTCCGCTACAAAGGATTCTCGAAAAATGACGACGACAGGCTTCAATGTGAATTTCAAAACAGCATAAAAGCTTAATTTAACTAAAATAAGGTGAGCAAATAAATAGGTGCTTGTATTCAATATTTTTTTCTAATTAGGTTTTGGTTTACTCGTATTGTTAATTTTAAGAGGAAATTAGGTAAATATATTGTTAAAGTTGATGAAATTATGTAGTAATTAAAGAATTAATTAAGTGAATGTAATTTTTATTGTGGTTTTTAAAATAAAAGTCTTACAAAAAAGCCTACGTTAGTTTAAAGTTAAAATAAAATATAGAAAAATATTGGAATCAGAAATCATATTTTTCGCACAGATACTTCCCAGAAATGACCGAAATTAATAGGGGTTTTCCCTTTACTTCGAAGAATGTTTCACTACAATACCCAATAGAATATAGCAATTAAGTATTTTATTTGTTAATGTCTTGTTAATATTTTAAAGCATTTCTTAGTATAATAAAGTATAATTTCAAAATAAATTTATATAACTTAATTTGGCTTTCATATAAATGAGTCATGAGGTATCTCCTTGACAAATTGAGTTGTAACCCAATAATTTTTTATTTGTTAATAAAAGCCAATTGTGTAATATGAAATATTGGCTATAATAAGTTTAACAATTTTTCCGCAATTGTTAAATATAATTTCAATATGAATTTATAACATGAACTGTATATAAATTGCTTCGACTTATATTAGAAATTAGTTATGAGGCAGTTTACATGACAAAGTGACTTCCAATAACTTTATAATGCCACTTTTGTTAATACAACCTAATTAAAGCAGTTTAATTGCAAATTTGTATGTAATTTCCGCTGAAATCTTGCGAAATATTGGCTATATTAGGCTCAAGAATTGTTCAGTAATGGTAAACTATAATTTTAATATCAATTTCTAATATAAATTGTATACATCTCGCATTGACTTTCTCACAAATAAATTACAAGACAGTCTCCTTGACAAATTGACTTCCAAAAACTTACTATTACTATTGTTAATAAGACATAATTGTTTCTCAAATGCCTGCTTTAATTGTATTTCGTGTGATAAGATTCTCTTGTACATCAATTTCCTGCTTTAATTTGAAATTTTGATGTAATTTCGCAAGAAATCTTGCCAAATATTGGCTAAATTAAGCTCAATTGTCACGTTTGCTACAAGCTTGCATGCCAGCCTCAATTCCTGTATGAAATTCATTCATTTGCATTCAATTGTCTTTGGTGAGCATCCGATTTATATAGGGGAAAAAAGATTTCTGGGCTTGATGCCTCGGGGCAGAGAATGCATAATCAAAAATCTATTTGTGATTTGGCTCAGTCAGCTGGAAAAACCCTAAACAACAACGGCAACTTCCTTGTGGCTGCCTGGCTGGCTGCCTCTTTATTGTTGGCTAAATCTAAGACACTGTAAATTTGCACAAGAGGAACAATGAATGAATGAACGGCCGAAGAATGGCACAACTGGAAACCGAAATGAGAGAGCAAATTTGCATGAAGCCACCACATCTAATGAACACACACGGAACACACAAGACAGCTCTTAGTGCCGGACTCGGGACTCATTCAATTGTGCAAATGGAAATTTTAGATTTTGTGCTCGATACCTCGCTCCTGCGAGTACAATACCCGAAATAATATAATCGAAACACAACCGAAACACATGCTCAGCCATCGGAGATAGCCGTGAGGGAGTGCTGTAATCATTATGAATTGAAAATTAAAACAGACTCGCCCAGAAGGATACCCACTGTGCGAAGTATGCTATAAAAATCCAGCTTGGAGCTGAATGAATGGTTAGGGCTCATTCATCTCCAGCTCCCTTTCTCCAAAAAATGAATTACATGCCGCGACACGAATCCATCATGCCCTCCATACAAAGGTCCTCCTCCTCCTTCTCCTCGCACAATAATAAACTTGCAGGCAAACACAAAAACGTTTTAAATTTCATTTTCTGATAATGCCAGCCTCGCTGCCTGACGACTTCGTCAAAAGGGTGAGCGCCCTTGGAAACTTTACCAGCGTGTACCTTATGTGGCTCCCATCCCTTGGATAACTCATCATTGAGCGCAATTTGTGTTTAACAATCGTTGGTAATCTTTATTGGATGTCAAGCTCCGCACTCGAGGACTCCGGAGTGCGTACTCCTTGTACTAGACACAGTGCCATCGCTCTTATGCCGTAAAGTTCTCCACTTCGAGTGTGTCAAAGCCGGGACACAATCACACATGCAAAGCTCTCCATCTCCATTCTGCATCTCCATTGCCATCTCCATCTCTAGTCTCCATCTCCATTCTCCTCGGCGGCCAGGAAGATGTTTTAGTGACAACGAAAGTGTAATTGAGTGCCACATAACAGACGATTCCAACGCTGCCAAGTGGACGTAGGATGCAGGAGCAGCAGCAGCAGCATCAGCAAGGACAACAAGAAGGCTTACGAAAAAGTGTTCAAGAAAATTGCCATAGCCTCAGGGATGAGTTTTCTCGTCAGGGTTGGAAGAAACTGGAAAATATATCTGATATCTGAATATTTGTCAAGACTTTCTTTATAATTTTAGCATTTTCCAGCTGTAAATTCTCTCAAACTCTTAGAATATAAATTTTTAAATAGGAAAAATTCTTTTTTTTTAAAGGATCGCGAAAATACCTCTAATAAATTAATCAGGAATACTATTCTTTGATAAATTGCAATATTCATTTTATTTAAAAAATATTTTAAGTCAACTTTAGCTTGTTTTCATGTAATAAACTTACTTACCGAGTTTCTCTTTAAATATTTTATCAATTCCCAACGATCCCTAGGCTAATATTCCCTCATAATTTCTTAGTTTCCTCCCTTAATTTACCCAGTAAAACAATGCAACCCTGATAGTTTGCTAACCAAGATTCTCATGCCATTATGAGTTGTTCTATTTGATTTTTCATTTCCGCTCGGCAGCTACATGTGCATTGTGCTGGATTTGTTGCCTTTGGGCTGTAGGCCGACTCGCCCACAAGGCGGAGTGAATTCAGAATGAGGAGGAGCACAGCCGGAGCAGGCAGGCAGGACTACGCCATAGTTGGACATGTTGCACATGACAAGCGTAAAAGTTTTCAAGTGCTGCACGGAGGAGGCGGCGGCGGCGGGGCAGAGCAAAACGAAGGCGTGGCACTTGGGTAATCAAGCACGACAGCAGCTGCCATTAAGTTGAGGTAAAGCGAAAGCTGGAATAAAGGATCCAACCATTTTTTCGGGACACCGTCGAGGAGACGGCAAAAACGGGGTAGAGGCAAAAAACGAGTTTTAATTAAAATGCCAGGCATACTTTAAGGCACGTTTTGTGCTTTATGTCTTCGAGGTACTCCAGCCTGCGACGTGAAGAGCGGCCTGAAAATCGATTGTGATATTTGAAGAAATATTTTGCAGGCTTGCGTTGAAGCCTCACTTTGATTTGGACAATTACGAATATTTTGACCTCTTAAAATACCTTTTTTTAGGGTAAACAGAAAAAGTAAGAAGGAAATTCATGAGCAGTAACAGATTCACTACATGAATTTCCCTGCACAAAAGCGAAAGAGACTTTTCCGAGGTAGGTAGACTTTTACCTTCTTCCAATTCCGCATGAAAGTTATACATATTTAACCTTCAGTTCGAGACTCGACTAACCATTGGAGAGCGAGCGGGAAAAAATATAAATTTGAAACTTTAAAGTCTAATAACTTTATTATCGATTTGTAAATAAAAAACCAAAAAAAAAAAACGTCCAGGCAAGTCAATTTATTTCAATTTCATATCTTTTCAGCCAAATTCAAGCCCCAAGTCCCCAGATTAAAAAATTAAAATTGATGGGAAGGTTATTATATTGTTTAATTTAACCAAATTATTTGCTTTGTAAGTGTTAGCCGTTCTTCAGTGTTCTGTGCATTTCTTATGGATCTTCTAATCTTAGTCATCTTCCCAATCATAGCCTTCCTCATCGGAATCGTCACAGTCCATTTCCGTCTTTATAAGATGTCCAACATCACATTCGTAGTCCTCGTTATCACTGAAGTCAGTGTCCCGAGACTCCTGGTGATCTCCGCTTTTCTTGGAATTCTTGCGATTATCTGGAGTTTCCTGATCATCCTCGTCGTCACTAACCAAATTGATGATCTCCGTGTCGGCAAGCACCTCAATCACGTCGTCATCCTCACTTTCAGCTTCCGTCTCTACCTCCTCTTTCTTCTTATCGTTTTCCCTTTTTTCTTTCTCCAATTCATAGCCATCTTTTCGGACCCTTCCTCGATAGGGGGCCGCCAGATCCCTAGCTCCCCGATTTTCCTGCAGTTTTAAAAACTTTGGGAACTGGCGGCCGTCTTCCAATTTACGCTTACGAATGTTGTTCTCAGGGGTGCAAGGGGATCCAGGGTCCATCTTGGCTTTTTTTGGAGAATTTTTGAACACAAAATAGAAAACGAAATAAATATATGAGAGCTTGCTTACGTTTTCAATAAATGCTGTAGACGAACTGTCAAGCTAAAAACCAAAGCCAACCTTGATGCCTTAAGCCCCACAGAATATGCTTTCAAATCAAAACAAAAGCCGCCTTGGATCAGCATCTGTGTTTAGTTTTTGTAACCCTTAGGGAGCCAAGCTGGTCCCCAAAAAAAAAATAAATACTATTACCCATTTAACCTCATGTAAACAAACAAATTTCGCTGACAAACAAAAGCTAGTCGCCCGGCAATTGGCCATATCTGGCATCTATCAACTTGATCTGGTAATTCCCAATGTGTTTACGCGATATATGTAGTATATATAACATAAACCATAACCCAACGAGGGGCAATAAATTGCATATTTGGCAATAATTAATATTTGAGTGCAGCTCTCGCGCTGAGTAATGCCGGCGCTAATTCAAATGCATTTTGTTGCAAGCATTTCAATCCAACACCGCACACACGCAGCAGCAATAACAATAATAACTTAGTTTGGCTAAAAGCCTGTGCAAACGCTAATTGAGTTGGCTATCCTCTGCTGGGAAATGGGCGGCGGGATTTGTCGGAGCCCCAAATTGATGTGCGTAAAGCTCCGCGTTTTTGGAGCTACATATGCGCGCGGGGCTAGTGCGTAAAATGCCAAACTGCTGACTCGAAATTTTGTCACGCGCAATCAGCGGCGGCTCTGGTAAGTGCTGACCGGCCACGCCCACAGTGCGCCGTCCACGAGATCCAATGTGCGTCCACACGTCTGTGGATTATGCATGGGGCAAAGGCACAGGCACAGGCACAGCACATATGGGCGTGGCAGCAACACGGTTAGCTGCTAAATCCGCACTCAACATTTTCAAGGCTTCCCAGCTCCCCAGCTCGTCACCAATAATGAAAAGTCTATGGCCCGTTTTTAGTGGCCGTGTTGACAGCTGCCAAAAACATTTCTATGGCTCTCTCTATATGGCTCTCTCCTAAGCCGCCATAAGCCATGCATTTAATTAAGCCACCCCCACCGAAAATATTTAATTGCCAGCCACTAAAGCCAGCGTGGAAGCCATACGCGAATAAATTTCGTTTTTAGGCGGCTGGAAGGTAGAAAATAAAGGGTCAAACTTTGGGTTTTAAGTTTCTTGAAGGGCTAAGGGAAATGGTAGTTTTTAATTAAGAATTCAGATATAGAAGCAAAGAGTTAGAATGTTTTTATTATTAATTTCATAGACAACTTAAATCCTATAATAATCGAATACTCAAATATTCGTTTTATATTTATTTTTTATCTTATTTTTTATTCTTGTCAAACGGCAAGATTAAGTGGACCAGTTTTTGATATTATTATAAAGTACGTTCTTGCTATATGCATAATTAAATACCTTGTTCTTACTGCTATCGCTTTGTCATGTTCTCACTATTATCTATTACTGTTAATCCATTAATCCACTAAGCACACTTTTTCTCAAATTAAATACAGCTATTACTTAGTATCCATCATATTAATGCCAAATTCTATTCCCCTTAAAAAGCCCACCATTCATTAAAGCCATTTATTAAAGCCAAACTCAATCTGAATCACCGCAAATTAATATTTTTAATCAATCTGTCAATTAACCCCGATGTTAATCAAGTTTTCGCACTTAACCGACAAAATGACAGCTGAAATGAACTTTCAATTGGTAAATCAACAGGCGTCGGCGTCGGCGCCGGTGTCTGGACACCATTTCGATTGTCATGTGTCTAACTAAAATTAAAATTAATTAATACCATTCCTGGTAGTCGCTTGTGCACGCAATTATCGAATGTCGATTTTAATTGATTTTAAACCGGGAAAACTTCACAAAATCGGCAAAACATTGATGGAACCGGCCAACATCTGTTGCCGCTGAAAAATCTCATCAGAATGTCGCACAAAATAGATCAATAAGAGAGCAATTTGATACGAGTGGAAAAATATCGAATGTTGGTTTTAACATTCTTCACATTAACGAGGGTCATGCACAGGTCCTGGAACTGTGCGTGGAAATTCAGAGAATATCTCACATATTTGTCAAAACATATTGGTTACATATTTGTGCTTGTGTGGATTTTCCTTTTTCTGTTTATTTTCTAACGAAAAGTTCCTGGGAAACGTGCAAGTTTAGTCATTAAATAAAGTAACATGTAGATTGAAAGTGTGAAAAAGTGCAGGCATTCCTTACATTAATATAATATAATATAATATTGTGCTTCAAAAGTATTGGTCTGAAATAAATTATTCAAATAATATTTTTCAGGTTTTCGATATGAAATAAATACCCCAAAAAATAGTCAAAAATCAAACCGATTACTTAATTTCCTGACTTCTGATTTTTTGAGGTGATAAGCTCTTTTCGGTATTAAGTATACCCCCTGTGGCAATAATGATATGAAGGCTTTTACAATTTAAGCTTCGCCGAGGCTAGCTCAGAGGCTAGTAAATATAACCATCCTTTTCAGCACACACTCCACTCATACACACACACACACTCCAATCCACTCACCGGCCTCGAACACGTGGTCTCCTTGTCGGGGCACGTGTGTACATTTTTAATTATGCGAGCGCACACAGAGCGCGCCGAGGAGCGTGAATGTCGGGGCAACTAACTTATTAAAAAGCACTCGCCCGGCAAAGCATATATTTGCCGAATAAAGCGGAAATTAAGGCAAACTATGTGCACCTTTTCCCTTTCGCTTTTCCCTGACCAACACGAGGAGGAGGAGGAGGATGCCCTAGGAGTTACTTTGGACGCAGGCAATTTGCATAACCGTAGGCATAGATATAGGCTGTTGCTTTCGCATTGTATTGTCTTCCACTAAGAGCCGAGTAATAGAGAAATGTCGGGGAAAACCCCACGAAATCCCCGAGTAATCCGGCTTACTTACTGACTCTGACTGATGATAACCTAAAAGTGTGCAAAGCCCAAGAAGCTGCACAGGGCGGCCAGCGAATAAATGACAGAAAAAAAACCGAGTAGATAGAATTGTTTGTGAACTACTCGTAAAATTGTTACTTTCATAACTGAGTTGGAAATTGCTTAATTTGACGGTGGTTGTGTCTAGAAATTGTGACAGCTATCGAGGTGTGGATACCCTGCAGGATAAGGGAAACGTATTTATCATATTTCGCGTATACATATATAGTGGTCTATTAAGGAAAATATTTCATAATAAAAAGATTGAATATTAAATGTAAACTTATTTTCCCATTAGAAAAATCCTTGTTTTCAATGCAGAAACTATTAAAGTATCATAAGTATCTGGGAATAATATTTATTCAAGAAACCTTATATTTTATTTAGAAAAAAAACATACAATTTAAGACCCTTTAAAAAATACAAATAATATATAATGGTATGAAAACTTCTTAAAATGTCTTTTATTTTTGCATTTTTCTATTAGTTAGTTATTTATTTTATGTAATTTTCCCCAAAATATATTTCCCTCGTTCCATTCCCTGTAGTTTCTTCTGTTTTTTATGGAATCAACATCCCCCTAATACCGCTCAATCAAACCCAGACTCCCGGATCTGGCCCACCATAAATCTTATGACCAAAAAAATGAAGGAAGGACCGGGGGACAGCAGGCAGGGCTCTTGGGCAGGGCCAAAAATTATTACATGCCTCATTTGCCAGCGCCTTGAAGAGTCTGCTTATTATATTTTGATTATTTTTGGCACGCGTGTTTCGCAGGACCAAAAGGACTTTGCCGCGTTCCGACGAGTGCTGTAAACAAATTCGTAGAGACGCAGACGGACTGGTCATCAGCCGGGGATTGGCGGGGAGCTTGAAGAGATAAACAGGCCAGCTGGATCTCTTTCTCTCTCTCTTTTGGTTGCATAATTTTTTCATTTTATTTTGGACTCGTTTTGGCCCGCTTTTGTCCATAATGAGATATCTCTATTCTCCTTTGTTTCTTTTCATCATTTTTGCGCCGCACTCCGTCCATTGTGTTTGGCGTGGTGTTCGGTGAGTGTGCGTGGTGTGTGTGTGTTTGTTGTTTTTGCATTTCGCGAAATGCCGCTGGGAAATTCGTGTAACGGGAGAAAACAAACAAAAAAAACTTTAAATGAAAGAAAAGAGGAAAATCTACTGGGCTCAAACGGCAATGATGGCGTCGAGGTGGTCTTATTAATTAGGACACGCGCCCTGAGTTATATTTTTTTCCTAATATCCTGCGCCCTCGGTTCATACACATGGACCGCCGCGGAAGGGACAGCGGTTTTTTGTTATTTAAATTTCACTGTAATTTTTTGCAGCCCGAGCTCTGCTTGATTGCCAAATGTAATTTGCATGAGAATGCCGCGCCAAAAAAAAACTTAAAAAATATATATGGTATTTAAGGACTTCTCCGCAGAAATGTCAATCCCGACCAAACGAAAATAATTTAAAAGACAATAAAAACAGCGTCCCAGAGAAAGAAATTTATCTTTCCCTCTCTGAAAAGCTTACTCCAGAATATTCATAAACAAAAGTGTGCCTAAGGGAAGCTGTCGTATGGAATATATTTCTCGATCCTATAATAATACCTGATCGTATTTCAGTCCCAAGTAGATAACTAGAAATTATTCGAATTTAAAAAGAGACAAAATCCAAGCCCAGAACCATGTCCCGAACGATGCCCACAGTCTTTGTTCGCTTGATCAATCCGGGCGTGGTGCTCCATCCGGAGGTCCACCAGAAGATAGCCGCCTACGAGACCATGGAAGGAGAGCGAGCTTACCTGGAAGGCGACCTGAACCGACTGCGGTGCAAGCAAGAGGAGACCGAGGACAACCTGGCCGATGCTCTGGCCGAAGACGAGTTCCAGTGCAATCTGCACGGCCAGCCCTACTCGGGTCCCAGCGAGGAGGAGCTGCAGGTTATCCTGAAGAGACACCTCGGCGGGATCATTGACAAGCTGGCGGTCAAGTATGAGCGCATCATCCACCTGGATGGCGACATCAGGAAGCTGAAGGGCACCATTGAGAAGGCCATTACAACGGCCAACGAGGAGTCGGCAGCCGCCGCCGCCATGTGAAGCGGCTTTCCTCTATTTTAGTTAACTTCAAATTTTGGTTCGATTTACACGAACTTGTGCTTCTCCCAAAGAATGCTTTACTAACTCTGACAAGTAAGTGTATCCTGCGGTTCCTTAATCTTCAGAAAATGTATACTTTTTAAATCCTTCCCTTAGAAAACTGAACTTTAAGTCCACTAAGAGCAGGGGAAGAGTCTTACCTTGGCAAAGAGTATTTATTATTTAGTTGCAACTGTTGTAACTGTAATAAACTTAACATTCTTAAGCCTACCAATTACTTTTACATTAGAAATAAACAAAAGAAAGTATGGAGAAGCCAAAACTAAACTTGTTTTTGAAGAATTTAAGGAATTAGCCTGTAATTCCTCCGCATTAAATACATAAATACCTTCACTGAGCTTTATTTAAATCAATTTAAAGCCGCAACAATCTCATTTCCTGTCATTTTTCACACACACAAGACTTTGCAAATTAAATTGCGTATACGCACTGTGGTCGCAGAAAGAAGACCAACCACTGCCGAAGCTCTCTGTTGACTCTATCGCTAAGTTCATAAATAAAATAAAATTCAATAATGGCAGACACTTGGACCCTGAAAAAGATATAGAGACTGGCCTGGGAATTTATTGAGTTTCCTGCGGCAGGAAAATGTGGCACAAAAGGCAATCAATGCGCACATTCCACACTTGAGAATCTTATCAAGACCCAAACAATAATAATAATTAATATAATAAATATTTCTCTGGAGTACTGCCAAGTTGATATCCAAAATGCCAAAACAATGTTTAATTTTAATTGGCAAAAAGCACCACAAAGTGGGGAAACATTTAAATACAACTGATTTGGAGCTCGTTTACCTATTTGCAGTTACTTCGTTTCGGTTAAGCATTTATAGCCCGAGGTTTCTAGGAAGCAGTCGGAGATTTATTTGAACAAAGGCAATCCATTTGCCTCCTGTGTCTTTACTTTACTCTAATTAATTAAATTGGAATGTGTTCTCTGTATTTTGTTTTGAAAGTAACCAGTAACCAGTCTCTGGACTGGCTCAATGCAAATTTTCCCACCAGACACGGGGCTTAACGAGAGCATTTGCATGAAGTCAATCATCTCACTGCCGGCTGGCCAGTGAACCGAGAATAAGACACTTTGTGTCCTGTCTGTGCCTTCAATTCACTTTATCTCTGCGCTGTGACTCCTCTGATTGCCTTTCATCCCATTCAGTTGGAAAATTCGCACTAACAAAGCATTATCTCTAAAATATTCGCAAGGCACAGAAAAAGAAATGCTGTAAAAGCTGTGAAAATTATTGGCAGGTCTACGTGAATGGTTTACTGAAAAAGGTAACAACGAATTTTGATTTTGCATACTTAAATTTATTTCCTAGACTTTAATCGCCTTTTAACCAGACTTAAGGCGTCTTAAGTCTCATCAATTACAATTGTCGCTACTTTAAAAGTTTAATCAGCCTTTTTTGAAGGTCATCCGTGGACGTTCCGTCGTTTGTCTTCATTATGATAAGTAGCCGATGCGAACATATTTCATCTAAGCGCTGAAATTCAGAACGAGGCGATAATGAGATGTTATTAATATCAACTTGCGACTTATTTAGTGACAAACTCCTTTGGTCTTCGGTCCCACAGGCAAATAAAGAAGCTTTGAGAAGAGTATAAGAAAATGTTTAGACCCCGTCCGAAAACCCTTAAAAAAGTGAGAATAAGCCGCCTCTCGTTGAGGAGCTTTCAGAAGTGTCAAGAAAACAAATGACGGTCAGTTTTTTCTGTTGTGCGTTCCTAAGCCAACCTTGAATAAACAGAAGCATGGGCCAGTGTTAAACTTTCTTTTCTTCTATCGTCAACGTTGCCCTTTTCTGGGTTTATTTTTTTTGTTGGCCTTGGTTCGTTTGTAACTTGAGAACATAAAAAGGACCTTCTTGTTGTCAAAAAAAATATTAATATCAAGTTTATAAGAAAAGAATGCCTTGATATTCTTTTTAATTCCCCAGCAACAGATCCAAAGGAGATAAATCAACATATTCCAAGCTAATCAGTTAATAATTTGACTTCTTTAAATATCTTACATTTATTAGGGCAATTTCTTTTCAATTTGCTGGCCAAACAGAAATTGCCAGTCCTCATCCTTTGCATAAAATACGTCCAGACCGATAAGGTTCCAGATAAGGAAATTTGTGCCAAGTCGTAACAACAATGGGAAAAATACTCGTAAGAAGAAAAAACCCTTGGGAACGCCAGCAGTCACACACATAAATCAAATAAATGGCAACCAAAAAAATGTGAGCAATAAAAAACCAAACACGAAAAAAAATTAGTAAAGAAATAGTAAACGGAAGCATTTGCAAATGCCTCTAATCCAAGAATGCGACACGGGCTGAAATAAATCATGGGGAGTATATTTACTGGACATTACTTTGAGTTAGCTTTAAGAGTTATTATTATGCAAAAATATTTTATAATTTAAATTGAACTATTTATATTGATCCGAACCTCGTATGGCAATCAGTGCAAGCACTCGCTTGTGAATTTCCATTATCCAGAATTATGGGCAATTACATGTGCCTGTAACTGTAACTGAAAGATAATGGGCGTCCGGGGAGGTCTTCTTCGAGTCCAATTTAGCCCGGCCAAGCATATTGAATTCCACTTTGCTAATTTGCGTAATTGCGCAGCACACCCATCATGGCCATCATGCAGTATGCGGATGCAATAAGGCTTTAAGGCGACAACACACACATGTACAAATTGGCTTAGATTGTTCATATTACTTGTGCACATTGTAGTAATAATGGTAATGTTACTAAATATGATAATTTGTAGTTGGAGAATATGGGACTTGGGAAAATAATTAGTATATTTAAATATGTATTTTAAATAAGATATATTTAGGTATGTAAAGTTAACTCGTTTGAAAAAGAAATATACCTTAGAAATCCTAATTGAAAATCACACTGAAGTTAGGCCTGTATATCTTGAATTCCTAAGATTTTAAAAATAAAAGCTTAGGTTTGGATTGCTTAAAAAGTAAGAGTTCAAAGGATTTTCTGTTAATGATCGTTAATTTTTTTTTTACCTTGTTAAAAGATGCTCTTTGTGGAGTTCGACTAAAATCAATATCATTAATTTCCTAGACTCCAAATAACCTAATTTCATTGAGAATGGAGAGTCTCCTATCTACCACCTAACTACCTGTCCCAATCCCATTTCCTTCCCCATCTTGATCCGACTGGCTTCAGCTGCTGCACCTGCAGCCCAATTTGTGGCTCCTCCGATTTCGTTAATGGCTTAATACGAGCAGCATCTGCTGCAGCTGAAGCCGGCCATCGGTGGCAACTGTTTTGGCAGTCGAGAGAGCCTCCAGACCCTCCTGCCATTTAGTCTTTGGGTCCTTTTGCGACGACCTCTGTTCCCCAGTCCCCGTTGGCCTGGGTCAAGTGACAACTGACAAGTGCAAGGCTGGCAGGTGGCAATTTCCTGAATTTGCAGGTGGCAGGCAGTCAGGCCATAAACGTGACCAGCAACAAGTGGGGTCGGGCCGGGTCGGGTAGGCGGCCAGAGCGCCAGATCATTGCGGATAATTAAATATTTTATGCAGCTCGCCGAATGGCGAAATGCGACGAGTATCCTTAACACTACATAAATGTTATGAACGTGGCGGCGTAAAAATTAAGTCATAATGCGATTTGTGGCACTCATAAAAAGGCACCAGCAACGGCCACTACATTGTCTGCGTTATTCGTTGTGCGTTCAGGGGTCAAAATCGCTTCTTGTCCCATAAAAAAGAGGCAAGTGCGAGTGCGAGTGCGATTGCCGGGCGTCGTAAATCGACACTTCGAGTGGCGGTAATAGGGATCATAAAGTGCGACAACAAAATAATCAATTTGTTGCCCCAAAAATGTTTAATAAATTGCAACTAAGCCTGGCCTGGCTGCCGGGGCCCACGTGTCGTATGCGTCATTTGCTAAGAGTTGTGAAATTAACACGCATACGCCGGCACTTAATTTGTCACTAAATGGCTTCGCCCAAGCTGCCAGTGCGTGTGTGGTGTGGCTGTGGCAGGAAAAGAAGAAGGCCAATAGCCATGTTGCAAAAAAGGAAGGGCACCGGGAAAAATAGCTAAAACTTCAAGAGGGTTTTGCCTTTAAATAGTGAGTATTTCCATAAACATTAAAAAATGATATAAAGGGAGAATATAAAATTAGAGTGGATGGGAATTTGAGTCTAAATTAAATTTATCTTATGTAAAAATAAAACACCCGAAGGGAAAAAATATATTTTCTAAAAAATAGAAAAAAAGTTATAAAGGGAAAATATAATAATACAGTAGATGGGATGCAGTTCGGGCTGAAAAAAGAGATTTTCTTTATAAATAAATTAATCTTAAATATAAATAAAAAATAACAAAAAATATATTATTTTCTATAAACTAGAATATGATATAAAGGGAAAATTAAATTTGGTATCTAATAGATTTAAAAACTTCAGACTAAAAATAGGTTTTCTTTAAGTACAAATAATTTTAAAATAATGTATATATATAATAATATATATTATAATGGGAAATTAAAACAATACAGAATATAGATTGAACTTCAATCTGAAATATAATATTTTCTATTGAATAAAAATAAATCTTAAATATAAATAAAATACCCAAAGGGCAAACAAGTATTTTCTATAAACTGCAAATACATAAAATGGGGATATATAATACTATTATAAATAACATGAATTTGATGTTGGAAATTCTCTTAAGCTAAATTTATTTAAAATACAAAAAATCAAATACCCAAAAAATAAATTAATATTTTCTCAAGTATTTAACATATTTCCAAAATTTCTTCCAGTGCATACCGAGCAACACGTTGTGTAGCTTAAATTGAAAATTACAAAAAGCGATACAAACAAGCACGCAACCCAAGGAGCAAGGCGGAGAGCGGCGTCTTCAAGAATGCCACGACGTTGGCCCCCAGAGGAACCACAAAGGCGCGTGATGTGCGGACATCCGCTGGCGCAGTGGCGTAGTAATGGGAATGGGAGCTGGGGGGGTCCGATGAGGGCGTGGCTCAGGGCCTCGGGTTGACGGCGACGCATATGAAAATTTCGCACGACAATTTATTGCCATGCTTAAGAAGCGTGCGTATGAAATAATATACAAAGAGGAAGGACGACCAGGGCAGCAAGGACATGTTCCTGCCGCAACAGCAGCCACCACAAGCTGTTTGTCGCTGCTGATGCTGAATTTTAAAATGTTCTTTAAACAATGTTCTTCCCCAGAACTGATGGCAGCGATTTGTTCAATGTTGACAATGTTGTTAGGGGCGGTGTCTGCTACTCCTGGCTACTTAAAGCTTATTTGCGGCTTAAAGCTATCTAATGGCCAAGCGAGGGATGAGTAATGATCGCACTCTAGTTGAAATTTGTTTAATGCGACTCAATTAATTAGAGGAAATGAATTGAATTTAATAATCTTGCCAAGGTAAATTAATATTTATTGGCATAGACAGTAGAGAATATAAATAGCTGCTGAGATTAAGGGACTTGGCATTAGGTGGGGTTTGGGATTAGACAAAAATGTCTAAGATATGAAATTATAAGATTATAAAATAGCTTAGAAAGCAATTCAATTTACCTTTAAAATATTAAAAATCTTCTCAGACTATCTTCCTTGGTATCTTTGTTTAATAAAGCAATATAATAATATCTGTCAAAGATTTTTATTATTTATACAAATTATTAAAGGAAGTATTGAATATTTTTATGGAAATCAAGTTTGTTCTTATATCCTCTCCAGAAAATACTTTTTAGATGCCTCTTTCACCTCATTGCATTCAACCAAAAAATACAAAAAGGTTATCGAAAAGTCACCAAAAATTGTCCAAGATTTCCCTTATTTGTACAATTTGTAAAGACCATCCTGACAACCATCCTGACATCCATCCTTACATCCTCACATCTCATGTGTGAGTGTACGCTGATGTTTACAGTTTCTTTTGGCCGCAGGACATGCCTCACTTTAGCCTGGGAACCAAGAACAATAAATATATGTAAATATACAGAGCCACATATGCATACACACTCTGTGGATGAAATCTTAAACTACATAATGCCAATGGAAACCGAAATCGTTGCACTTGGCAGCCAACGACCCAGAAACGGAAGAGCCGGCCGGGACGGGGCGGGAAAAGGGTTTGGGACAATGGCAGACAGAGCACGGACTGGACTCCGGACTCCGGACTGACCAGCCCAGGCCCGGACTAAGTCACGTCACGGAGCCTTCATTGTTTGCAGAAGTAAGTAAGTGTACATAAAATTTATACGTGAAGCAGTGATGCGGTGCCGGGGAAGCTGTGGAAATCCATGCAGATGTGCCCGGTTTCTTGAGTTCTTCTTCGCCTTTTGTTTTCTCCGCTCTTTTGTAATAAATGTGTACGATTTCATTTACTATATATACGAGAATTTTTACATATAAATGATGTAGACATCGGGAGTGAGGGTCGCGGCAGGCAGTAACGATAACAGTCAAACTATAGTACAACAGGGAACATTTATGTCTTGCCAAAAATAGAAAATCGAAGATGCAGCTTCAACAAATTCCATTTCGTTTCGCCATTACTTTAAATGTGAAATGTTTGGTACTTTTTGTAATGCCAAACAGATCTTAAAGATTTGAAAATGGAAATAAGATATTCTCTTTTAATTTTTATAACTATTATACAAAGGAAGGATGTTAGTTGCCACCAAGAATAAGTCCTACAATTTGTTAAGGAGTCAGAGCTTTTAATTTAATTTTAAAGCATTTTTTTAAAGAGTAATAAAGTGGCTTTTAACAGATCTTTGATAGACACGTGCTTTGTCCGAGTGTGACCAGCGGAAAAAGCGTTATTCTTCAAAAAGGGTGGCAACCTTTTGTGAAGCCAGGTGGTGGAACAGATTGCTTTAAATAAATAATACCACATTTTATGTAAAATTAACCAAAAAATATATTTTTTTCATTTCTTACAGGCACTAAAGATATATATTTGTTTTTTCTTGGCAACTGCCAAAAATTATACTTCAGCAATTTCAGGGTAAATTAGGAATGGGATCAAGATTTAGCTCTCAAATATATATAATATATTTTTAACTAAAAACCCTCCCCCTGTTGCATAAATTGATTTTTAAAGTTAATCTATCGATCGCGGGCTTTTTACACTTAAAGTCGCCGGCCAACATGTCGAATGCGCAATATTACTTAGTAGCTTCTTGTGTCAACTTATGCAAATAGCTGGCAATGAAAAGGAATAAAAAGACAACACACACACACACACACACACAGGCACACACAAAGGAAAGTACAAAAGGGCAAAGAAAACTACAAGTAATAAAAAATGCTAATTTAATGTTATTGTTGCTGTTTGCTTTGTCTTGCCCTTGTTTTTGTGTTTCGTCTTTTTGACTTTGTCATGTCATTTTGGCGCTTCTCTCGTTCGTTTTTCAGTTTCATTTTTTGTATTTTTTTAGTCCCTGTCTTTGCACAGCTTTTATCTTCCGCTTCTCTGCTGTCGCCGTTGCCTTGACACAAACAGGAAATGATTTATGCAGAAAATTCTCGGCGCAACTAATTCAAAAACTTGCCACGCCCACATACAGCCAGCCAGAGCCAACCCCCCTATATATGGGGTTTTTGATTGCCGCACACATTTTTCGTCCAGTCATTGAAGCTCATATCCTGATTACTTCCTCGGAGGCCCGGCCTTATTGAAATTTCCGCTGGCCGGATATTGAAGAACGCCATTTTGTTATTTATTTGGGCCTCGTTCTATGGCACCCACACACAGGACCCCCACAGCCAGTGTCCCGTGTCCTGTGACCCCGGGGCCACTCATTAACTAATTGCAAATGAAGGAATTAATAAAAAATCAAAATCGCATTACTGACTTCCCACTCCTGAGCACACATTCGGTAAAAAAGGCAATCAATTTGATTGTATTTGATGGCCCTGCAGCCCAGGACCACAAGGAGCCGGAGCCATAAATCTTGAGCGCACTTCCTTGGGCTCCTTGTGGGCCTTCCCACTACTAATCCCGCTGTCCTGCCCCCGAAAATTCCTGGCTCCTCGCATTGCAATTCGCCTGAGTGTCCTGCACCGAGTGTTTGGCAGCACAATGTCCAAACTGCACACTGCAAATAATACAAAGAACCTAAAATTGAGAAAAAATGGCATTCCCAGAAGATGGATGCTGCATTTTCTGGGGTTTATAATTTTCCGCAAAAGATTTAAAATAAAATGGAAATCTATATCTGGCATTTTGGGTAACATCAACACGTGTTCTCCGGGCTCCAAATAAAGCTCAAATCCCCCTCTGGCCAGTACACACAATAGAGATGGAAAAATAAGGAAAACAGGCGAGTCGAGAGCAGGAAAAAATTTAACTTGTGATGCCTGTAGTTTCCCGGAGCTCCACCTGACCCAGAGAGGAGAAGGAGCCCTGGTCTGGCCATATTGCTGCCTCTCGTCTCGCTCCGGTTCGGTTGGGATGGGATGGCCTGGCCTGGGTGCATTGAAAATAAACGACTGTGGTCAGCGCTCAATTTGGAATGAAATTGGCGCAAATACCAAAAATTTATACAATGGCAAATGCAGCAAAGAGGAAATGCGAGAAGGCAAACGGAACGAAAGGAGCGCCAGAGGAGCACAAATTGAAAAGCCATACAAATCAAATTGCGAGGGTGTGGGTGTGGGTGTGGCGAGCACTGAGTGAGTTTATTGTCCGCAGGATGGAAGAAAGCATGTGTGTGTGTGTGTGAGCGAGAGCTTTATAATTTATAAGCGGCCATCGGGAGCGCTCATTATGTGGCACAAAATAAGTAAGTGCCACTCGTTTATACACAAAGTAAACAGCGTGGGAAAATGCATAAAAAGTGACCAGCGATGAGGGCCATAAATGAGCCTTGAAGCGCAAGCGACCGACCGAGCTTTCACACACACATCCTGGCCACCCGACACGCCCGTCGGCATCGATGGCTCCTGGCAACTCACCCGAGCGGACCGAAAATTTCAAGGTAAATGAACGATAATCGCAGGAATCGTGCAGGGAGTCCTTTTTTTAATGCCGAACAAGTGGCAGAGAGCTGAAGCCGCAAAAGGAATATACATTTTGCGAAACTCAGGGCAGCTCAGCTGGAAAATATCCCTAAATTTAAATAAATTAAAAAAAATTCCACTAGATCTAGGAGGTTTATTTTAATAATATTTAAATAAAATAATCTAAACGCGTCTTAATGCTTAAAACCCTCAGAAGTCTTGTTACAGACAAGCAGCAGCAATCTTCGCTATACAGCTATTTCAGACATTGTCCCAGTCTTCATGATTACCTAAAAAAAAAAAGTACAGCTTGTAAAGCAAGAAAAAAGTTAAGGACTTTTTTATTTTTTAAGTAAGTAAGTAATTTTTGATACCTCTTATAACATTTTCGTTGGCTGCCACAGGACTCCCATCATATACGTTACATTATTATTATTCGTACGTAAGTATGCCGTCCATGTCCTGGGGCATCCTTAAATATGTTGCGTGAAAGCAACGAACTTTTATGGCTCGATTCCTTTGTCTTCTCATGTCGCTCTCACTCGCCGACCCGCTTCTCCCGATAATGCAATCAATTTGCTTCCAGTTTGCCGGTTTACCCAGCTTGTTGTGTCCTCGCAGCGAGCAATCACAGGACATGCAAAAGGGAGCTTGATGGCTGGCTGGGGATGTGATTGCAATCTGGTTTGATCTCATTTGCCACGAATCGAAGGCGAAGACATTTGACCCGAAGAGAGTTCTGCCAGCAGAGCTGTATAAATTATTACCAACCCCATTGCCATTAATAGATTTTTCACTTTTTCAATGCAAATAAGGCCAGGATTCTGGGGAAATTCGAGGGAATCCGAGCTCATCCGAAATCAAAGAAGGAAATGCAAAGAATTCGAAGCAAAATTTAATTACTCCAGTTGAGCTTGGTGCTGATGGAGGGCAGGGGTGGAACCTGCATCTGCATCGCATCAAAAAAGCTGCAGCCGGGGCAAGTAGCAAAGTCAGTTCGTTTCATTTGTTTATGCATATTTTACAGTGCAGGAGGGAGGGTGGCGATGGGTCGGCACATTAACAGTCAGCAGTTCAGCAAGGACTACGACGGCCGGGAAAACTCTCTCGCAGGCAGCAGAACAGGACAAGCTGTTGCCACTGTCCTTGTTGCTGTTGCTCGCGCTGCGCAAACAGCGAGCTCAGCTCTCTATTCGCCGCCTTAATGACCGTTCGACAACAGCAACGCGTATACGCACTGTGGTAGAGAATTACTACTTTGTATGGGCTTAAAAAATAGTTTAAAATAACTTTTAAAAATACCAACTATAATTTCTTAAGACTTTATGGAGATATACCCTCCCTTAAATCAATTTAAATTAATTTAAACCCTTTTTTCATTGGAAATACATTCCCTCAAGCCACTGTACCTCCTCTGCCTATTCCCTGCTCTCTCCCCAACATTATCCCCTTGACCTTATGCTGCGTTTTTAACGAACTTGGCATCTGGGAGTGGCCGTGGGTGGCGAAATCGTTTGCATATTCATTGGTTGGTTGGCCGGCCGTCCGCGCTTCTGAATTGAAGCTTCCAGGCAGGAGGCGTGCCCGGCACTCATCCACTTGCTTTGAGCGTAAATATTTTAAGTGCTTTAAACAATTCATTAATTTACATTTAGCTTTTCGCATGTTGTAGCTAACGTTGGCCATAATTTCGGCGGGGAGGCAGCTGCTGCTGCTTGAAGAGTCCTTGAAAGTGGCAGATAAATGCTTAAAGGAATGCATCGAGTTAAATAAGAAAAGGTTCTTGTGGAGGAAACATAGGATTGACACTTTTTTGACATACAAAAAATGGTTGGATTTAATGAAGTATAGTACTTTAGTATGTAAAATTCACCTCTAAAATAGTTATATAAAAATAAATTGTTCCTTTAAAATAGTTAATTATGTAGAATTGACCCAGGATTCTTTAGTTTGATAGGAAATGTACATATATAATCTATAAATCAAATAATATAAAAATCTTTGCACTCACCCTCTGTTGCTCTTTCTTTTCGTACTGGTTATCAGAACACTTTGGAAACACTTTTATTTAGCTTCTTGCAATGGAAAGCATAGAACACAAAAAAAAAAAAAAAAGGGGAGCCACTTTCCAATAATTAAATGACAACAGCTCGCGGGTCATTCCATATTGGAATCACTTTAAGAACAAACAATAACACATATCTTGGGGCAATATTAACACTTTCAGATCTTTCAATAAGAAGCACAAGGAAAATAGAAAAATTCCGAAACACTTTCCAATGCTAGACTCAAGTCATTCCATATTGGAATACCTTTATTCACATACACATATTTTTGGGCAATATTAACACTTCTAGGTCTTCCAATAAGAAACACGCGTAAAAAAAAAGCAAAAAAAAAACACTTTCCAATGCTGGACCTAAGTCATCCGATTACTCACTTCCAGTTCCTTTCCATATCTTTACGCACATACAAGAAAAAAAAACAATTGTTGGCGAGACCTTTTCCTATGCACACTTCTATGATTTTTTTTTATTAAACACACAATTTTACGGCCTAAATTGATTATTAAACACTGCGCGATTGTTTAGCTGATCAATATACACATTTTTCTTGTTTTTCAGTGCACTAATTTGATGTTTTGTTGGATTTTAAACTTTGCTATTCTTTTTCCGTCTTTTTATGCACTCATATACAATGTACATATGCATGTATGTATGTATTTTGCTATGTAGGTGGCCAGCGGAGCGCTAGCTTGGCCCAATATGCAAATTCTTTGATTTCTTATAGAAAAATACAATTTGACGACTTAAATTCATTATCAAACACTGCGGAGACTTTTCCATTAATCGATTGACACATTTTACACATCGTTCGGTGCAGAAATCTGCTTTTATTTGATTATATTTTGTTTTTTTCACAGAGCGCAATTTAGTCAGACATTTCCCGCCGAAAATTTTAGCAGAGAGGATTAGCGAGAGCGAGCGATCTAGTCAATAGGAAGTGACGTTTAAGAGAGAGGAGAGAGAACGAACAAACATGCGAGTGTTTTTGTTGGACTTCAAACTCGAACTAATGGGATCCAATTGGAAGAGGATAATGGAGGAGCATGTAAATTCACTTAAAAAAAAAAAGAAGATCATTATTTTATTTATAACATTTTAATTGATGACGATTGTAGTTTCCTGCAAAGCAGCTTAATGTATAATAAAGCCAGGATGATTTATTTTATTAAGGAACCTAAATATAGGGGTTGAAAAATACCCAAATTGTACCCCAGGCGTTTTGAAATACTAGAATTTTGTATACAATTTAAGGTAAAGGCACTCTTTCGTAATGATTAACAAATACCTAAATACATATTAACTTTAGAACAAATAAATATCCACTTTAAATAATATTTTAAAGAAAAGAAGGATTATATATATTAATTATGTTTTAAGCTCAGCTATAACTTTTACCCCGAGACTCCGTAAGTAAAATGCTGAAAGCACAAAGTAAGGCAAGAAAGAAAAGGTAGCGACCCTTTTAAAAACTGAACTTTCTATATACCCGTTAACGAGTTTAAAACAAGATGCTAAGATTGAATCCTGTTATTAACACTGAACTTTATTATTCAAATATAATATTAAAATTTTTATATTTGAGGGAATTATTTCTCGAAAAAAATATTTGCATTATTTAAGATTTCAAAAGGAAAGCAACTGCAGGAAGCTTCTAAATAGCCATATAATAATATAATAATATAATAATAAAATAATTAAAATAAATAAAATAAATAAAGGCGTGAATTGTGACTGTCCCGTTACTTCAGCTAGTCTACAGCAAGTCTGTGTCGCTGAAAGTTGAAGTTGAAATAAAAACGTTTTGGCTGCTCCTGCGTCCAAAATAGTTATGATGGTTTCATCGCCGACAATCTCATAACAACCTGATAAAATACAAAACAATTAAAATAAAATAAAAAAAAGCAAGGAGTTGAAAACAACGTGCAAGCTGCTGCAGAATTACCAAGAGCTACCTTTGAACACTGATGACAGCACCGATGCCTTATGAAAAAAGTAAAATAAAATAAAAACAAATAAAATAAAATAAAAAAGAAAGCAAGAAGTTGTAAAAATAAAATGATGCTTTCGCCTCGAAGGCAGCTAACTGAATGAAAATTAAATATGCCTCTTAGAGCTGGGAAACCTCGAGCTTTTCGATGTTTATACGAACATGCAACTATGCTTATATCGATAACCATTGATGGCTTTCCACCAGGCATTGCCAACACAGTTTTCCTTATTTTAAGAGTAACAGCTCTTTCAGCAGGCATTCCCAACTTAGATTTATTATTTTAAAATTATCAAAACGGTTACTAATCTCTGGCCACGTTTTAACTAAGAAAACAATGAAAAATGCTTTATGTCTTAGAGAGAATTATGTGACAATGTGTGTCACCTTAACCTTCTTCGATTACAGTCGGTTATACCCTTTAACCGTAGGCTTTCTCTTCCGAGAAAGTGGATCTCTGGGATTCGGGGATTGCTTAATGTTCTGTCAATTACATTTAACGTTCGGTTCGGGACAGCGAAATCGCGACTGCTTTCCAATTAAGAGTAACGCATTGCGGGCACAGAAGTAAAGGAAGAAATATAAAAGGAAAATATCCTTGCCCCAGCTGAGCTTCTGAGCCGGTCAACAATGCATAATAATAAGAATAAAGATAAGAATAAAAGTATATCACGTATTTAGGGAAATAATAAAAGAACATTTGTTTTTAAAATATACATTCCTTAGTACTTAACCCCACCCTTAACATATCAAATGCATTCTTCAATTTCCATTGCGAAACTGCTAAAAAATCGATTACATTTGAACCTGGGAGTATGCAACTCTTTCGTTTATCCCAAGGTGTCACCCAAAATCGATCGAAAGCTACAGCATAGATGTTTCCATCTCTCGGACAAAATCTCCATGGATGAGGAGAGGCCTAACGCTTAAACACTGTCCGGTAATTGCCAGAAGCAACAATAAGGCATTATCCCAGTGACCAGCCACCCCCCTCGGACCCATTTGCAATGGGAATTTTTGCCATTGAAGCCATCAGTTGTGCCTCTGCTAATTGCAACAACAATTGCCATGAACTAAACTGAATCCGAGAGCTGAAGCTGCAACAGAAACTGAAATGGGGAAATGCTGAAATGGGAAATGGAAAATGGGGGAGGCTAAAAAGCCGGCAACTAGGCCACAAGTCGAACATATCGGGGGCGGGGCCCAGAAAGAGATCTGCGGGGACAACAAGATGGGCGCATTTTACAAATTATAATCGCCATTTGTCAGGAGGAGGACGCCTCCTTTGCCTCCCTCGCCTCCTCCTCTTCCTCTGCTTGCTCGGACTCTCAGTCCTTCACCCAGTTAGCGAGCCAGGATGTGCCAGAGAACACAGGGTGAAGAGTTCTCCCCCTCTGATTTTTATTGACACATTGAAATGACACTGGCAGGACAGGACAGGACCAACGATGAAAAATGACTCAATAAAGTGAATTAGCAATGCACTTAGGAGATGAAATGAGAACAATTACTAGCCTGGCTTAATAAAGGACCAAAAATAAGGAGCTACCAAGTTGCTAATCAATTTTGCATGTTATCATTGGATAAAGGCTTTTATTTTTGATAAATGGCTTAAGTTTGAATCTGGGAAATTAGAGTAATTAAGATTATATAACTTGAAGTTGATTAAATAATTAAACATTAGGTAATGAGATAGAAAAATAATGAACTCTTGCTTGGAAAGGTAACAAAACATCTAGCTCAAAATATAAATAAATATTTTAAGAACTCTCCGCACCTTGTAAACAAAATTTTCAATACAAAAACCTTTTATTTAATACGATTTTAGATACAATAAAATTCTTCTTAAACTATCAGAGCTTTATTTTATTTAAATTATAAATAAACTTTACTTTCTTTATTAAATCTTTACCATTCCCTTCCTCAAAAACCCTCGAAAACTTATGCCCTTCGACGGCACCTCACCCCAAAGAGCTCCAGGCCAGGACGACACCGCCGGCTGGTGTCCAGAAGCAGTTCGCCAAAGGCATAGCGCATGGTCATGGTCAGGTCCTCGATGTGGCCAATGTCGCAGCTGGCCATCAGCGGTTTGTTGGCCAGCAGCAGACCGCAGGAAGTGCCCAGGAGCAGGCTTTCGTCGAACCTGGCCAGCGCCACGCAGAAGCGAAGCTCCTGGCGCTGCAACAGCCAGGGAACGACCAGCCGCCAGTTGGCTCGACTCCAGTCCAGTTCGTCCTCCCATGGCGAGGGCTTGGCCAGATACACATCGTTCTGGGACAAGGACTGGGAGCGATGAAAGCACAAACAGCACAGGACGAGCAGCTTGAAAGGCAAAAAATAACTCATTGTTTGTTAGTTTTTGAGTTGGATTCACGTCTATTCCCAAGCAGGTTTAATTTCAGACTGAAAAACCATTCCAAACACTTCTACGTGACGAGCCGCGAGTCGCAGTTTTTGATTTGGTTTAATGACGTATAAGCCAAGCACGAATTGAAACCAAAGCCGCTGAAATAGAGCTGGAAAAGTGGTGGGAGATCTAGATTAAATAGAGATTATTTTTGGTTTTTGGTTTGTTTAATTAAAAATTTAATTTAATTTTAAATAGGCCCTACACTTTTACTATTTTTGGGCTATGGTTTTATGATGTTTTGTTTGCTAACTATTATTGTTATTAATATTATTTTAATTTTGAGTCAGCTGGCTACGTGACTTTCAGTTTCTTTGGAAGGCAGCACGTGGTAGCAGGCTGGCCAACTTTTATTTTAACATATATTTTTGTTATTTGTTTTTAGATATTACCTGCAAATGACGTCAATGTTGTACTGAAAATATATTAAATGCAATTAAAAGTTTATGCAAATAAATGTGGTTACCACAAACTATTAAATGGCATTCCTTTTTTAAAGCAAATAATGTTATCAAAGGGGGAATATATGCTGTATTAATGGCAACTTTGATATTGATATTTAATTTGCACAATTTAATTACAGTAAATAAAAGTGCTCTTAATTTCCATTGGTTTATAAATTTTTAGGAACCCTTTAATGACCAATTTTAAAACCCCGTATAATTGTTAATAATTGAGCGGAAAACAAGGAAAACAACACATAACAATATTTTTATTCGCCGCTTGAATGAGGCATTTTGGTGACAGGTGTAAAACATTTGCATAGATATATTTTGCTAAATATATATATACAAAAAATTCCCCCATAAATCCTTGACCAAAAAAGTCAAACTAATAAAAGTCAGGGGAACGTGCAGAAAGCAGGTTCGGATACCCGTTTGGTACGATTAATTGACGAAGGTTGGGGAATACCACATGGATATCTAGGATATATACAGCTGTTGCCGGGGCCAGGACGAAACGACACGAAACGTGCAGACAAATATCGAAATTATAATTTTTTAATCATAAAACATACAAAACGAAGGCTGCAAATATTGCTAGTACGTTCCGGGCGTGGCCAACAACACACCCACGGCGACTGACAAAAATGGCGCAAGGACCCCGGCCATTTGCCTATATTTTTTGGATATTTTTTGTTGTTATTGTCCCGGGTCCGGAAACAAATTACAGCAAACAATTTAAAAAATGTTTGCAAACAAACAGGAACCAGGAAAAGGAGCAACCAAAGGGAATGACGGAAATGTTATCTAGGCAACAAGAAGACAACGGGCACCGAAACGGAAGTACAGTGCAGGCGAAAATATAATGCCCAAAAAACTGATGCCTATCATAGCCCAGAACTACCGAGTCTTTTATAGGCAAGCACCACTGTCCGTCCTGTGGAAAGGCTTGACCGAACAAAAAACATTCAGCCGAGATAAAGGACTTGGACTCGGCGCTGCCATTGTTCGCCGAGCGTTCGCTCGTTCGCTTTCCTCCGAAGTTCCTTTTAACCTTTTCGTTTCACTTAGTTAAGCAAAAACGAAATTTTTATTAGCAAAATGCATAAATGAATAGAAAATAGTTAAACAAACCCCCGATGCCGGCGCACAACTAACTTCGAGCCAGCTGCACCTGTGGTCCTGTTTGGTTTCTGCTGAACTCGACACAAAAACCCTGACCAGGAGGTTTAGCCAGGAGTGCCAGCCAGGAGCGCCTGCCAGGAGTTCCCAGCCAGGAGTTCCCAGTCAGGAGTTCCATGTCCCATAACTTTACTCGGACAAAAAGGCGTTCTTAGGGTCTCTCAAAATTGGATTATTCCTGCTCTTGGGGCATATAGGAAATTATAAAGTGATTACTTTAAGATGCACTGGAAATAAAAATGATTAAGAACTTTAAATTAATTTTAAAAACGGAAAATTAAAAAACAAAGTGATCAGTTTGAAAAATACCACTAAGTACCATTAAATTGTTCAAATGCTTTAAATATACCAGTATATACGACACAGCAAAAAAAACTTATCGTCAGATTTTGACTTCAGAAAATACCATAGAGTATTAAAAATACCATAAACAGTCACCCTGGTGAAATTAAAAAGCTTATAAATACATTTAATTAATTTCTAACTTTAAAACGTTTTTTATATTAAAGTATTTTACGAAATTACCACAACATTTTCTGGTTTCTAAACCATTTTCTAGAATTTATTGAACATTATATGGCTTCCAAAATATTTTATGGTATTTGTTGGAAATTATCTGTCTTCTAAATTATTTATTGTCGGTTTTTGTGATCCAAACTATTTCGATTTCCTTGAATTAAAATCCCTTTTTAACCTAAGTGCTAGTAAATTGATTTTGTGGTTGAAAGCAAAGTAACTTTCATTAGTTTTCCTTAAACCAATTCAAGAATTTCCCAATCGAAGTCTCGAGATGTTGGAAGAAGCGTTGGGCTATTTTTAAAAGCTTTGCAATGATTCGGACATTACAAAGTTTAACAACAAATGGAGTGGCTGTCCTAGAGTCCTGCTCCTGCTCCTCCTCCTTCCTCACACATGGCATAAACTTTTTGCGACATATCAATTAACAAATAATATACAAGCTGGCAAACAGCAAAGCCCAAAAGACAAAACTATCTAAAAACTTGGACATTTCGAGAGGGGAAACTTGTTTCGCCAAAGCAAATCAGAAAGTCATCATCCCAAGTCCGGGAGTTGTCCGGGGGACTGGAACACCATTTGCATTTCGGGCCGATATATACATACATATATGTAGAGGGGCTGCTCCGAGGAATTCCTAGAAGGAGCACACACACAATTTCTGCCGCTGCGCACTTTAAAAGTAATTTATCTTTTTTGCGCCGCCCCGTCCACTGGGTCTATGTGCTACATGCAATTTGCATAAAACTTACTTGGACCCTTTCGGCATTAAATCCACTTTGTCGCCATCTCCATCTCCATCTCCGTCTGGGTCTCCATCTCCATCTGCATCTCCTAGTGCATCAAACTCGGAGACTGCTGTTGTTGTTAATTGCAGCCCTGCTGCTGCCGCTGCTGCTGCTGGCGAATAAGTTTTCAATAAAGCGGCTGGCTCGTCCTGGCAAGGACCCATGCCGGGAGCTGAGCAAATTCTTTTGTTTTCATCACTCCTCCTAATGACTGGCTCGTGTGTGTGTCGGTGTGAGCGGAAAATGTGTCAACGGCAGCTGCAAGTGGCCCCGAATGCATCAAAGCCAAGTTATCGTGTTCGGTAAATGGGTTAGGCTTCTTCGCTTCGTCCAGGATAACGCAGGACACGGGCCCTAAGCAAAGCGAAAGTTTTTACAGAAAACGTTAATGACAAGAAAAATGTGAAGTGACACTTTGGAAACTAAGGAGAGATTATTAATTCTTTTTACAAGTTAAGAGGGCTTAAATGAAGACTTTTATTGAATAAATTTAGGGAAATGTAGGTAGGTTTTTTTAACTTTGCCATAAATTTAGTAAAAACAGAAAATGTAGTTTGTTTTGGCATTTTTAAAATACTTTAAGATCTAAATTTGTTTGAGTGGTTTTCTATTTATAGAACTTTCTCCCCTTCCAGCACCTGGTTCTTCCTCCTTTTTTATTTACCTTGAAACAATAACCATTTAAATGTTTGTCCTTTCTAATAAAGCAAAGTGCTCACGTACATATTTATATATACAAAAGCACGAGAATATATATATTTTTCGAGTGCTCGTGCACCCATTTAATTTTAGGCATTTTGCGGAGCACGCCTCGACCGGAAGCTGGGAACCAGAAAAAATTGCGACCATGCGTAAGTATTTGATATTTATAACATTTTTGTCGAGGTGCTGGTGCAAATAATTAAACACAAATAGAACGCGCTAACAAACACAATTACAAAATACAAATTCACGCAAAAAGTGAAATAATAAACCGCCTAAAAGGCGGCTCTGCCGAGCGAGTGTGGTTGTGTGTGTGTGCGAATTTTCCCGTTAATTATTTAAGACTCGGGAAAAACGGGAAAAGCGGGAAAAACATCACCCAACCCCCCCTGAGAGCTGTCGGCATATTTGTTCTCTTTCGTTGAACGCATTTTCAATTAACAGAAAAACACAGGATAGCGTCGCCCCATCCTCACGTCGCACAACTTTGATTTGTTTAATTAAATTACACTCAGACAAAGGCCTTCAATCATTCACAGCTCTCCAATCACTCATTGGCTCAATCACGCGCCCAACCCCAGCGAAAGTCAATATGCAGCTGCGTGAGCGAGTGTGTGTCAGTGTTTGTGATTTAGAAACGGCAGAACCAAGGACCTTCCACCACCCAACAGGGATAGTGTTGGTACTTAGCAGGTAAGTGTACCTGAAATCATGGTAATGTTAGCTGGTTAGGTACTATTTCAGAGAAGTGCCACACTACTATCTTATCAGACTGTAGATAATAAAGTAATGATACATATTTAAACCATTACGTTATGATTATTAAATATTAATCTTAAGATATAAGCTTTTTTTAGAGTTTTAGTAGAACATTAAGGCAATGACTTAACTATAGGTACAGGTTTTGTTCCTAGATATATGTAATGTACAGGTATTGTTCCTCTCCTTATGCATAATTCAATATAAAGACTTCATCTAAATAAACTAAATAAATCAAAACTACACAAAGATAAAGATACACCCAAACTAGACAACAACATTGTCAAATATAAACATCAGGTTGAATGTACACCTTTTTCAAAAGGGAACCAACTTCCCAGTTGAGAATTATAGTGCCAAAAAACCCCGTTGGGAATACTAAAGCAACTCAAGCAGTAAATAAACCAGTGCTATCCCTAGGACACATCAGAAATAAGATGTAAAAGGGTATTCCTTCTAAAGCCCAGAATTTATGTTAATTGTACCATAACTTCACTTCCAATTGTACCTCCCACCTAGGTACATTTGGGCTGCTGAAAAGTAGGTAGTACCCTGTCAGAACTATTGCCAATCCACCATCCACTATCCCCATTGCCTGTGTGGTTATTTGTAGTGCGCTCAAGTACAACTTATCCAAATGCAGTGCAAGCCATCCGCTCGAGTTTGTGTGCTCGCCGTTCGCACGACTCAAGAGAGCTGCGATGGAAGTTGGATTGAATCGTTAATTAATGCATGATAAACTCAAGAGGCACAAGGTAAGTACATGGTATGTGCGAGGGCCCAGTGTGTTTTGTGCGAAATTCCAGCACAAAAACAAAAAAAATATAAATAACACACAAGACAGAAGAGAGAATACAGAACAAAAAGTATGCAAATTTTGTACACGCCTTCGTTGAAGTATTTTTCCTGACGCCTGGACGAGGCTTCTGGGAAAAGGTTTGTGGATTTTACTCAAGTTACTAGCTTTTGGGCTTTCTTAGAATTTAAGAAAATTAAAAAAATAAAGGTATTTACCTAGTTAAAACCAATATAGCAGAAAAGTACATATACAATTTGACTTAAAACCAATTTAAGTCTTAAAGAAATGCTTTGCCAGCTCATGTTTCCCCTATTTTGAGGATAAACTGAACGGGTAAAGAGCCAATTCCAAGACAAAATGCATCATGACCTTGTGGAAAATTCACAAAATAATAAATAGCTTTTCACAGTCCACATGCCACTTACATATGCTCTGAAAATTGCACATTGGTTAAGGGAAAAGACTGCAAATCGAAGTGGAGTTCAGCTTATACCCAATACAATTTATCTAAATGTCAAGGAAATGTAGAAAGTCTTATTTATTTAAAAGAAAAACATATAAACAAATACTTAAAAGGAGAAATTAAAATTCTTAGAGGTTAAGGAACCTAATATACTCGCATATAAAGATCTCGAACCTCTCATAAAGCTTTTAGGATTCTTAAAAAAAATGGAACCATTTAGCAATTAAGATCAACGCTCGACTGCCATTGCTCACATTCCTTTACCCGTAAAATATTCCGCATTTTTCCGACCCTAACTAACTGTTGACTAAACAACGGCGAGAAAAAATATGAAAAAAAGAGAGAAGAAGGAAAACAAAAACTATTCACAGCTTATCGGCCAACAATAGACCATTGAATAAATATCAAAAGCAAATAGCCATAAATATTTTTTCTCTACCCCCCTCTCCCCTCCTTTTTTCAAACAATTCTTTTTTATTAGATTTTCACCGATTTTGCACATGGCGGAAAAAAATATTTTGAGTCATTTTGAGCGACGGGCGCTGGTGGAGAATCATTTATGCCGCTTTAACAGCGGCCAGAAAGCCATGGTCCCGGGTCGGGTCCACATGGCCACATGGTTCGCGGGGGATTACCAGAGCCGCGGACAAAAATGGCAATACGATACATAACGTAATGACGTTAACGTGTAGACTTTTACGACACACAGAGAGACACATAGAAAACGCGAAAGGCGCGAAGCTTTACGATACCCGCATCATTTGATTTTATTGCCAAGTGCTGGGCGAGAACAAAAAAAAAAGGAGAGCAGACACAGATACGTTGAAGGAGGCAGGGAGGCAGTCCTTCGTCCTTGAGCCAGTTGTTTCTGATTAATGCCATCCGACTTGAAGGATGCAACGGAGCACGGCACAAAATGCAAATCACCCGGCGGAATAATCAAATCGAGAACGAAGCTGAGGCGGAGGGTGAGCGGACGAGGCATCAAAGTTGACGACGAACGGAAGCTACGCTGCTGCAGCACAATGGCACTTTGCCCAAGGGCAAAGGACGAACGAACACAAGGTGTGCAGGCTCGATTCCCACGCCCCCTGAAATGCCAACAAAATCAATTAATTTAAAAAATACTCCATGCATTTGTTGACATTTTCGCAGTTAGGCAGAGACTGCAGCTAGCCCGCACGTTGTATTCGAAATCAACAAATATTTACATAACCTGCCGCCCGCTCATGGTTGTCGTTGTCGCCTTCTGGCTTGTTTTCGTTTTGCTTCTGCTTTTGCTTTTGCTTCTGCTGCTGACATTCCGCATTTATTGACATTTTCTATTTACCAGGCTCAGACTGTCTCATATTTTGACAGTTTATTTCACAGGATTTCGTCGGTGCCATTGAACGCAGGATGGGAATTTGCTGCTGAATTGTTGCATGTTAGAGAGACGACACACACTGGCATGTGGCAAAGAAATTGTTTGAAATATATTGGGATTCGCTCTCTTTTTTGGGACAAAAAGTGCACTGACATGAATGGAAATTGAACGCAGATAAAGCCCCCTAAAGGCTGTTGAAGGTTTGCCATCGGAAGTTATAGTTTTATTACTGAAAAGGTAAGGTATGAGTCGTATACGTAATTCTAAAGCAACTATTATTACGTATACGCATCGTAAGTGATCCCCCATTAATTAAAACCATTATTTACTTAATTTAATTGAATGATTTTAATGAATGTGATTCGTTTCGTTACTTTCCTCTTTATCAGATCATAATCCGTACAATAAACATAATACATAATAGTTATTTTCTCTCCTCGTTTTCTCCGCTTACATACAAAGTTATACGTGTGTTGAATATAGAATATTTATATGGTTTATATATATATATATCCCCTTCTACGCAAGTGTTTACCTTCATTCCATTTAAAAATATATGCTGCAGCCCATAAAAAAATAAAAGAACAAAAATTACTAAAGGGACAGTTTGTTAAAAATTAATTTGGCTTCTCTCTCGAATCATATAGACTTTTTTTGGTTCGCTAATGCGATTGCTTTGCTCGTGGCTCACAGAATATACATAGTAGAGATTCGACAACCTCATCTCTCATCTAGTTGTCCGAAATTAACTGACTGAAGGTTCTTTGGGCAAACACTCTAGAGTAAACCATGTGAAGGGCTCGTTTTTATTGCTGCAGTTTTACCGCTGCTGCTGGTAGATAGGAATGTTGTTTTTGACGGCATCGTTCTGCATGTGATAGCCGCCGGGCGCCGCCCCAACGGGCGGACCCCCGGGCATGGACATGGCGGCTATTTGCTGATGAAGCTGACTAAACTGATCATGTGGTGGTAGTGGGTGCTGCTGCTGTTGCTGATGCTGCTGCGGAGACATGTAGCTTTGGGGATTTACGGCCGGCGATCCGTTGGTCGCATACAGATTTGGTCCAGGCTGGTATCCCTGCGGCGGCTGCGGCGGTGGCTGTTGATGCTGCGGCGACATGTAGGCGTGGGGAGCTGCCGGCTGCTGGGGCTGGGGCTGCGGCTGTTGCATTTGTGTGACTGCGGGCGGAGCTTGGGCGAACTGTGTCTGCGGATCCATGTGGTAGCTGGGCTGTTGGGGATGCTGTGGTGGCAGCTGCTGTTGTGGGTTGGTCACGGGCGTGGGCTGGGCATTGTAGATGGGCTGGGGCACGGGGGCAGCGGCTGAGGGCTGAGCCAGATGGGGAGGCAGAGCTATAAAAGGAAATTAAAGGGAATTTGTTATAAAAATATGCTTTAAAGATTATCATAAAGACTACTTACAATTCATCTGCGGTGCATGTCCATTCTGATAAGGCATTGGCACCTGACCTGGCTGTCCTGGCTGTGCTGGCTGACCCAGATAGCCACCTGGAGCTCCACCAGGGCCCGCTGGATTGGGACCATAAGGCAGCGAGTGCATGCCGGGATAGTTCTGAGCGGGAGGGAAACCGCCCGCTGCGGGATAGCCAGGTGCTCCGTAGAGAGCCGCTCCCGGAAAGCCAGGAGCCATGCCGGGCATAAAGCCACCAGCTGCTGCCGCAAACTGTCCCGCCGCAGCGCGATCGTCTCGCATCAGCGTATGGTACAGATTGATGGCATCCACGAGGTCGCTGGACAGCTGCGTCAGCTGGGCGTGCTTCCGATCCACACGCTCCAACTCCGCGTCGATCAAGGGGCCCATCTGGTGCACCTCCTGCTCCAGCCGCAGCATCTCGTCGCTGTCTTGGGAAGGATCTTCGGGATTCGCCTCATGGAGCAGATGCAAAAGCCTATCAATCTTCGACTCGTCGATCTCCACGGGCTGCGAGGCGGCAGCAGCGACAGCCGCTTCAGTCTTTAGCTGCAGAGCAGCAGCCGAGTCCAACTCTCTCTGCCCGGCGGCAGCGGCGGCGGACTTATGCTGCTGATTGATGTCCAGGCGCTCGGGATCCACGGACAGATCGGCAGTGACAAAGTTCGAGGGGAAGAGGCCCTCGCCGCGCTGATTGAAGCCCTTCCACCAGTTCGGATCGCTGTCGTCCAGCACATGGATGATCTCGCCCGAAAAGAAGGTCAGTTCGTTCTCCTCCGCCGCCTCAAAGTCGTACAGAGCCCGCACCTTTCTTGGCTCCGGGGCTGGAGTGGCGTTGGCGGCATCGCTGCTCGGAACCATGGAGACAGCGGCCGAGGGTCCTCCTCCGAATGAGGGATACAAAGAGGGATAGGCACTGGCGGTGGTGGAGCTTGTGGCCGCTCCACTTCCAGTCTTGGGGCTTCCCTTGTTCTCCTTCAGCGACAGTTCAATGGCCTTGGCAATGTCGTCCTCCTCTTGCTGGCTGCTCACCACATTCGGATCCTTGGGCAAGGCGGCAGCCTTCTCGGCAACCGACTTGCTAGCCTTGTCACCCAAATTCTTAAAGTCATAGCCCTCGTGGCGCAGCTTGTTGTAGAGGGCGGGGATCAGATCCAGCTCCCGATCGGTCTTGTAGTCGTTGTCAGCCCAGTTCTTGAGCACTTGGCGCATTTTCTATCGGGAAAAAAAGGTTACTTGAAGATCTGGTTAGAGGAGCAGAGATTGCAAGAGCTCACCAGGGACACCTTGGGCTGCGACTTGCCCAGCAGCCGGCGGAACTCCGTTTCAAAGTCCCGAGAGGCCACCTCCAGGTGAAAGGGCTTGCCACAGTTGCTGGACAGAGCGTCCAGCAGCGTTATGGCCTGCATCACCACGTGCGGATCGGAGTGGCCCATGCGCCGCATCACTGCCTTCAAGCAATCCTTGGACAAACGCGGATTGGTGGACACCTTGTCGCACACGTCCAGGATCAGCGTCCAGTCATCGTTGGTGTTCGTCTCGCTGGTGGCCTTTTCTATGGGTTTTAGGAAGACAAAGAACCGAATTAGCTTATCTCGGCCAGTGACTCATAATGGAAAGTCCAGATAAGGCCCGGCCACCAAGGCGCTGATTGGCACAATAAAGAAAATCAATACAAATTGCATTAGGGGAGGGGGAGGCGCTGGCTACGTCACTCAAGGTCAGCGACTGCCAGCCGAAAAACTCCAACAAGAAGAGGGTCAACGTACGCGGGGCACAGCTGCGCACAGCATCCCTCTCACATGACTTTCTTTGTTGTCTGTTTGGTTAATTAGAAATAGGGAAGAGGAGAGGAGAAAACTACGCGAAAAAGGGGGAAAAGTGTGCCGATAAGAATAGAAAACTAGGAAATGCAGTCGGCCAGCATTCCAATTGGAAATGCGCCTCCTCCTACGTCGTTATCGATAAGAGACTCACCCACGTCGGCGTCGAAAGGCGACGACTGCCCGAAGATACCCATTCTGCTCCGCTAGTTGCCAACAAGCTGCGTTACGATGCGCTATTCAATCCAATCTCTAGTCCCGTCCAATCCCCCGTTCGCACTTTGTCCAGATTATGTTTCCCTTATTGTTTTTCTCTGGGCTATCGATTTTCGGTGTGTCTGGGCGACAAAGAGGCGGCTCTGGTCTAGTTTTTCCCTACGATATCCTTTTGCGCGTTATTTTAACGGCTAGCGGGCTGCTCAACACTCATGAATAGCTTTGGAAGGCCCGAAAAAACGAATTTTAATTCGCTAAATTTACGTTTATTGTGTAAAAAAATGACTAATGGCGAGTGTGCCCAGTTGGCGATTTGACGCGAAACGCCAAGGGGTTCGATGGGCACTCGATACATGAGGTAGGGTTGTCGCTGCTGCAAGAAACCGATACGATTTTAAATAATTTTGAGTTTTCCAAAATCCATACTTAAATTTAGTTTGAATACTGAGTCAATGGTAGTGTATTATCTTACTTTTTAATGATTAATAACTTAAAATACAAATAATTTATTAATATAATTTTTTTAAATTGCCTCTTACAAAATGGGACTGTAAAAACATGCATTTCTAGTTAATTTTAGTGCTGGTATCTTATTATATGTTCCTTTCTTTTCTCCTCGTTCTTAAATATATTTAAAATATTTAAGTAGTTCATAGCAATCATTTCTGACAACCGGATCTAGTTCAGTTTTTGGGAACAGCTGATTTTGTCATTTGTGGGAATCGGTCACATTAATCTCAGCATTCGAAAAAAAACGCGCAAATCAAAGGGACGCCGTCGAAAAACTATAACGAAATACCTATATACTATTGTTATTGTTTACGAATTACGAACTTATTGCCATGTCGCAAGCCCGCACCAAGCACGCCAACCGCACTCACCTGCCGCACCTTCTGAGCAATGTGCCCGAGGATTACCAGGAGCCGGTGAACAAGATGTGCCTCAAGATGATGTCCCACGACGCCTATGGCAAGCCGTGAGTATTTAGCTTATAAAAGCTAAGTAACCAAGAACTAAGTACTAATACTACGCACACAGGTACGAATGGACAGCCCGCGACTTTGAGATGGGCGCCCATTTGGGGCGTGGGAAGTTCGGACGCGTCTACTTGGCCCGTGAGCGGCACTCGAACTACTTGGTGGCCATGAAAGTCATGTTCAAGGAGGAGCTTCGCAAGGGCAACGTGCAGCGCCAGGTGCTGCGCGAGATCGAGATCCAGTCGCGTATGAAGCACCCCAATATCCTGCGCCTGCTGACCTGGTTCCACGACGAAAGCCGCATTTACCTGGCCCTGGAGATCGCCTCCGAGGGCGAGCTCTTCAAGCACCTGCGCACCGCGCCCAATCATCGCTTCGACGAACCGAGGTCTGCAAAGTACACATACCAGGTGGCGAATGCCCTCAACTACTGCCACCTTAACAATGTCATCCATCGCGATCTGAAGCCGGAGAACATCCTGCTGACGAGCACCGACGATCTGAAGCTAGCGGACTTTGGCTGGTCGGCTCATACGCCAAACAACAAGCGACGCACGCTTTGCGGCACCCTGGACTATCTGCCGCCAGAGATGGTGGACGGCTACTCGTACGACGATTCGGTGGATCAGTGGTGTCTCGGCATCCTGTGCTACGAGTTTCTCGTGGGCTGCCCACCCTTCGAGTCAAACAGTACGGAGAGCACTTACAGCAAGATCCGGCGACTGGAGATCCACTATCCCTCGCACTTGTCCAAGGGCAGTAAAGAGCTCATTTCGGGGGTAAGAGTAACATTTTAATGTTTTGTATAGTAACTAACAAGGCTTGTCATTCGTTTACAGTTGCTGCGTCACAAGGACCGAATTGGCTTGGTTGCCGTGATGACACATCCTTGGGTCAAGGAGGGAATGGCCGAGAGGGCCCTTCAGCTGGAGAAACAGGAGCGCGGCAAGGAGAACAAGGTTAAAAACTGATTCAGTTTCATTTTGCATCATTTGAAAAACTTATTACGCAATGTATTATTAATAAAAACGGTTAAAGTAAATTATTAAAAATAATAACATTATTTTAGTATTTGGGAAGCCGAAAATAAAGGGATTTCTTTGGAAGTTTTTTTATAAAACAAAACCTAATAGAGTTTATAAGTAATCTTTAAAATGTTTTATCTATCCTGCATATCTTACATACTTTATATTAAAATTTATATTATTAAAGAATTAGTTTTGATATTCTCTCTTACATTTAACCCATGATAAATTTATGTAAGTATCCTCGAGAGAGCTCCCCTCTTTTGAGGAGGATATTTTTAACAGTGGTTTCCCTTTCTAGCATGACTTTCTAAGAACGAAGAGATAATACCTACCTTACGTTATTATATCATGTTTAACCCCTTCCGAAATATCCCTACACCCATGCAGCAATAATATTTACAGTGTGTGTGTAGTGCGTTTTTTTCGCTCTTCTCCACAACGGTCACACTAAATAAATAAATGAAATTTCCAAGCGTAAAATAAACCCTAAAAGTCAATGAAACGCTTGATTTGCGTTTTCTTCACACACACCGAGTGCGGATAGTGCGGTAGCCGTCGCGTCCCCACCACCAGCAATCGCCGCGCTGCCCACTGGAGCGGATCGTGGGCCGCCAGACCAGCCGTAGGGAGTACAGCAACAATTGTTATTTTTCGCCCGTCGATTTGCCGTAGGGGGAGGGGGCGACGGAAATCAGCCCCTTCGGTTTCTAATTGAATTAAAGCGAGGAAACGGGGGAAAAACCATAGTTTGGGTCAAGTGTACCGAACATCGACAGCAGAGCAATGGTCTTCATACGCGATCCCTGCGGCATTGCCTGCCTGGTGGTCACCTACGGCGCAGTTCTCTACGCGGACTATGTGGTCATCCGCTGGATCATACTAACCACCATGCCGGGCAGGTGAGTAATCGCTGGCCATTTGGCAAGTCACCATTACTGATCGGTAACCAAATGTTCCCCACACCTAGCCTCTGGATGTCCTTCCATGTGGTGCTCTTCAACACCGTGGTCTTCCTCCTGGCCATGTCGCATGCCAAGGCCGTATTCTCAGATCCCGGCATAGTGCCCCTGCCCGCCAACCGCCTGGACTTCTCCGACCTGCACACCACCAACAACAAGAACAATCCAACGGGCAATGGCCACAGCAGCGAATGGACCGTGTGCACTAGGTGTGAGACGTACCGTCCGCCACGAGCTCACCACTGTCGGATTTGCAAGCGCTGCATAAGGCGCATGGATCATCACTGTCCCTGGATCAACAATTGTGTGGGCGAGCGCAATCAAAAGTACTTCCTGCAGTTCCTCATCTATGTGGCCCTGCTCTCCCTGTACTCCATCGGCCTGATTGTCTCCTCGTGGGTGTGGCCCTGCGATGAGTGTAACCAGAATGTGATTGAGACCCAGGTTCGAATGTAAGTACTGCCCTTTTTTGTGATAAACCTATCTGTATGCAAAAAGCGTTGGCGAATGCATTGCCTTCTCTACCTCGTGGAGGGGTATATGTACCTTCGCGTGGCTTTGATTTGCTACTAATAGAATGAATTTACCCTTCCAGGATTCACTCCGTCATCCTCTTGCTGGTGTCAGCCTTGTTCGGTCTGTTTGTCACGGCCATCATGGTGGACCAGCTGCACGCTATTCTGTACGATGAGACGGCCGTGGAGGCGATACAGCAGAAGGGCACCTATCGACCCAACCGGCGCAAGTACCAGCTGCTGGCCGATGTCTTCGGGCGCGGGCATCCGGGCCTGTGGCTGCTGCCGTGCACTAGCTTGAATCACGCCTCCCGCTACCACGACACGCCGCTGCTCAGTCACGAGGTCTAGGGTCCGGAAATATTCATTATTATATTTTGTCCTTGTGTTTATTGTGTGCCTGCTGCTGCTCGTGCGTGCGAAGCCGAATGTTTTTAGTTTTTAAACAAAGTGTGTGATTTCTATATATTTTTTAAATCATTCGTATTTCGTATTGTGTATTATATGCAGATTCCAACTTAATTTATATGCTTTAGTTTATAATCGTTTTGAAATTATAAATATAAAGGAAGCAGCGGATGGAAGGGAGAGCATACTCAAAAGAAACTTGGATATTTTATAGGGAACTTGCATGCGTAGATCCATTTTGTACACCGATAGGAACGAGTCAAATCAAAGAGCGAGATCTTCGGCCAGCCGGGGTATTTTTTACCAGTATCCAATTAAGATTTGAGACGCAAATAAATCTCAATATATTGTATACAATACAGTAACAGTACTACATACATAGAGCTATGTACCAAGCCTAGGCTGTAAGTCCTTGTAAAAGAGCATTTACGATTTACGATCCAATAGTAGACGCAAATATTATATATACCAAATGAAAACCGTGTGCAGTAATAGTTCGTAATAATTGTAATCACTTTTAAGTTGTAGTTTATTGTGTTCTTTTGACCAGCACTAAACAGTTTTCCAATGTAACACCACACCACAACCGCCACCATCATGAGATTGCCCCACTTGAACAGTTTTTCAATAAAGCTATCTGATATGCCTAAGTACTCACACTCAATCGAGCTCACTGCCCAGGCCCTCCACGCTCAGGCTCAGCTGTTTCAGCGCCTGCTTGGCCACCCCGCAGAGCACGCCCTCCTGGGAGCTCTGGTCCTCGAACTCCAGGATCTCCACGCACTCTTTCAGCAGATCAATGGCATCGACCAGGCGGCCACGCAGCTCTCCACCTTTTAATTTGTTGGCTATGAAGCCGTTTTTGGCCAGGAGCACCAGGGGTACGTGCATCTCGTAGAGATTCATGGCTCGCGTTCGACTCAGACCGGGTTCAAAGGCATTCAGAATTCGCAGGACCTGGCGACATAGCTCCGCCTTGCGCTCCAGCTGGTGGTCTGGCAGCTGAACCATCTCGTAGCCCTTCACCCGTCCATACATCTCGATAAGGAGCTGCCTCAGCCCTGTGGCGATGTAGTGCAGCGGATGGAGCAGGGACTTGTACTTGCGCAGCAGACGCTCGGCCTCCTCCAGTCTCTTAGGACCCATTTCCAGGGCCTGGACGGCATTCACCTCTGATTGCAGGGATTGCAACATCACCTGGACCTCGGGATTGCTGGTGCAGGCGCCGCAGCTGCTGCAGTTCCAGCTGGTATCGGATTCTATTGGGTAAAATATATATTTATTAATTAACCTTCTGTGACACTAACCATTCCCCTCACCCGTTGGCTGCCAGGGCACTTGGTATCCCTCGGCACACTGTCCGCACTTCAGGCTCGAAAAGTGCGTCCCCAGCTCGGTGGGATCCAGGCAGCGATCGCATTTGCAGTCGAAGAACTTGCCTTGCTGCAGATGCCTCTGCCTCTGGGCAGAGCCATCTAGAGTGTAGGTATAGCTGTGATGCAGCGGCTGACCCTCCTCCAGATCCACCATGGCTCGAAGGCGAATTCTGCGGGGAGTCCATAAAGTTTCATAGAGTTTTAAATAAATGTTTCATGCTTACTTGTACCCCTCGCTGGGATAGATGCTCCTGGATGTGTTGGGCACACAGTTATGGGCCAGTATGCCAGTGTACGGGTAGAGGCACCTCAAGGGATAACCTCTCGAGGTCCTCGCCTCGAAGGCGTTTACCTCCAGCACTCCCACCACCTGCATGATCAGTTCCTCACTGAATCGAGAGGCCAGCTTGCAGGGTCCCCGCAAATACTGAGCAATGTTCACGCGATCGGCATGCCACAAGTCTGCATCCTTTTTCCGCTGCTCCTCGTGATGCTCCATGGGGGCCACTTCGCTGTCCCATCTCTCCGGTTGCGCCTCCTTGGCCAGCAGGACTCTGAAAGTTAGAGCAAATAAGAAGGATATTATAAAAAGAACTTGGAAATATTTAAATTTAAATATAAAAGGCCATCCCCTAAGGAATTCCTAATCAGAAATCATAGATCCTTGGACTAATCTCTGAGATTTGCAAAAACCACCGATTTTAATCTAGAGATTACACTGGGAACACCCCAGATTTACAGATTTTTCGCGATTATTGCTCAGTGGTCGGTGGTGGCTGGTTCTATTTTTATACCGCTCGCCGCCGGGCTTCACCTGAGCGTCATGATGCAGTCCAGCTGGGGACAGTGTCTGCTCCCCTTGGGCGGGAGGAAGAATCGTGCACGAGCATCCTGAAACACCCGGCACTCCTGGTCGGAATGATGATTATCCTGGCTCCGGGAGCACTCCCCGCACAGCGGCCAGCCACATTCGCTGCACAGCTCCTGCTCCTGCTCCGGATCGAGATCGGAATCAGACTGGTAGCAGCCCAGGCATACCACTGGACCATTGCACTTTGGACCCACGGCAAAGGGTAGCTCCTCGATGAGCAGGCCATTACCCGCCGCCGCTTCCTTGGCCACCAGATACCGTCCACAGACGGGACTCCACTGCACCGATGTGCGATTCACCGGGAGCGTTGGCGTCGATGTCATCTCGCTGACTGACACGGGCACAGATTATGCCATCTGGCTGACTAGATAGCAACATCTTGGCCTGCCTCGGACATCAAGCATTCATATTTGCAGGCACAGTGGCCGCGATGGGTAAGTTATTATTACTATAAATACCATTCAACTTTTTAACAAATAATGATTTAGTGATACAACATTTTTCTGCCTAAAATACATAAATAATAAATGAAGTGGAACCAATAAATTGGTTAAATTAAATATATATAGGTCCACCCTACTGAATTATATATATTTTCCTGGGTTGGTAAGGCTCTCAAGTTCTATTTCTATTTACTATTAATTCAAGTGTGTGCTGGATTAAATAAATTTATGTATGTATAGTAAATAAATAAAAGAAAAATTTCCTTAGGAAATAGGTACATACAATTAAGAGGGCATATTAGCTTAATAACATTGTGTATTTTTAATAAACAGTAGGTAAGAATATTAAACTTTTTAGTAGAAATACTTTGAATATTATAAAAACAGACTACAAACTTAATAAGTCATGTTTAAACAGCTTGTAACTTAAAAAAACGAGACAGATTTTATATAATTTCGTATTAAAACTACAATATAATGTTTTTCAATATAATGGGAAATATTTCTTGGGAACCATAAATTAAATAAAATTATATTTTAAAGGATTCTTAGCTCACAGGAACAGGAAAATTGATAACAATATAATTCTAACATTATACAGAAAAAGGAATAATAAAAACAACAATTAATAATTCTTTCCCTTTAATATTACAATAATGTTAAAGTAGCTTGTAACTTAGAGGGAAAATAATTTTAAGAATTTAAGGATTATCTCAATAAAATAAATAAATATTATTTAATAATATAAATAATATAAGAATTTAAGGATTATCTGAATAAAATAAATAAATATTATTTAATAATATAAACTACAATATAACGTTTAAGATCATAAGAAATTAGGAAATGTCCCTTGAGAACCATACAACAATCATATATTATGTATAATAATAAATAAATTAAATTATATTTTAAAGGATTGTAAGCTTACGGGAAGGGGAAAATTAACTAACATATAATTAAGGATATTATTAACATTATACAGAAAATGGAATAATACAATTAATAAGACCATATAAATTTTGGAATATATAAGAATTACAAAAGCTATTACCCTAATATATCACATATTATATTTACTCATAAATAAATTAATAATATTATAAAGGATTCTAAGTCCATTTCCTCCACTGTGCCCCTGCACTTTAGTGTTGCCTTTTGATCTGCGCCAACAGCCGCCTTGCCTCCGCCTTCTACCTCCCATCACCCACCTCCTGCCTCTGCCACCTCCTTGGCCATCGTCTCCCCTGATTTTTCGTTATATGCCAGTTCACAGTCCAACCTGCTCGTCTGCAAGAAATGCGCGAGGCTGCCAAAACTAATATATTTCCTAGAACCAATATTCCGGCTGGCAGGCCGGGCCCCAACCCCCCGCTGGAGCTCCATCAAACTAACCTCAATGGTGTTATGCAATCTAATTGCGGACAGACGCCATCGTCGCTCACATTCCCGGCGAAAGTGACACGTGCGGCGGAGAAGATCTCGCATTCGTTGCTATGATCGGTGGCGTCATGTCCGCCGGCACACGATCCGCACAGCGGCCAATCGCAGAGCTCGCAGCGATCCAGGGAGTCGCCATCCTCGCCGAACTGCAGGAACTGGTAGCACCCAAGGCACACGATGCCGCTGTCCCGTTTGGGTCCGAGGGCAAAGGGTAGCTCCTCCAGCACCAGGTCGCCGCGACGCACGGAGGACGCGGTGGCCAGGCAGCGGCCAAAGACGGCGTCCCGCTCCAGACGGGCCTTCAACATGCTGTCGCTTCACTGGCAATGCACATTACACCATCTGATGCTGAGGCCATGTGATTCGGTCGAGTGGCGGCTGCAAAGATGTCTAAAAATAGGTCCATGTGTAACTCTAAAAATCACACTTTGATAATGTTGCTAGTTTTAATTATTGGATTTGTAAAACTCTGCTTTTTATTCCAAATAAATATTTTTCTTGACCGTTAAAAACTTTTTATTTGAAAAAAGGCGTTAAAAGCCCTTGATCACAAAATGTAAACAAAAGGCAAAAGATCAACTTTTAGCATTCACCACGAGCCGCGTAAAGCTCTCTCATAAAAATCTGAAGGTGGCACTAGAAATTTAAGAGTTTTCAAAGGTCCAGACGCAAAATATATAATTGTAATTAGAATCATAAATCAATCATATTCGTATAAAAGCTTTTACTGGAAAAACTTAGTATTTTTTTCAAATGTCCCTGGTATATTATAACGTTCGAGTTATGGTCATTCACACTGGGCGACGGGACTACAAGTGTACTCACTGTGAGGTCATCCACAGGAGAAAAACCTTTACAGTGTTCCCACGGCTCGAAGTCCTTTAAAAATAGTCGTGGCTTAAAAAAATGATTAAATAAAGTCTTAGTAGATCTCCAAAATAACCCTTTGTTGTTTATCCCCTAGGATCCGATAAAAAAATCCGCACATTTGGCAATATAAAGAAACAAGAAATGCGGCCGTAGGAGAAGTGTCATACCAGCATAATGGGTGATGCGACAGTTTCCGTCTCCATCCAGCACACATATTTTGTGGTATTTATTGAGTGGCCGTATGGTATTTTTAATCTTTTTCGGTGCGGTCACTCTAATTTGTGGTGTACGTTCGTGGTCTCGTGGTTGTCTCTGTTCCTCTGCGTTTCGCATTACACTCTAAAACTCAAGCTCATCCAAAGTAAGTATAGCTTGCTTAATTCAGCCCCCCGTTCGCCGACCGCCCCCGGGAAACCCATTCAAAACCTTCGAGAACGGGATAATTTCAATTTTCAGTGCCAGTGATTTCATAACCTCGAAACGAAAAAAAATTGCAAGTAGGCACGCGCATGAACGCTAAAGGGCTCAGCTCGGTGACGAAAACGGCGAACTCATTATCAGCCGATTGGGGGAGTGTTCGAAACTATAATTAATTGATAAAATCCCATCGGTATTACTGCCGGTCACCGAATACACACACACACACACACGTCCGCTAACGCACACCAACGCAGGTACAGTTCATTGGCAGCAGCTGCCGGCAAATGGAAAAGAAAGAGCAAAAAAAAGTGCCTGGCAAAATGTCTGTTGTTACGTAACACAAATCGCTCTCGTTTAAATTGTTTTGATCAATTCTGCTCGTTATCTTGATGTTGCTTTGTTGCTCTGCAAACATCAGTCTCCTCTTCATCCGTTCTTTATCGGCGTTTGTTGATTGCGGTCATGTGAGGTGTGTGGAGAGGTGCTTTTGTCGCACCTTTCTTAGTTGTAGGTGGTAGTTTTAGCAGTGACGTCACCGGAAAATCAATACCCTTTTTTCCGTGTGGCACCTTTTCGTGTTCCGTTTTGCGCTGTAAATCGATTTCCCCCCGGGATGTTATGCAACTGGCGAAAATTTGCTACCCTCCGCCCCCCTGTCAAGGTCACCAAGGGGATGATGCCGCGATACATTTTCATTTTCACCGGGAAATAATATCCATTCGGCGATGATCACAGGTTACATCACCTGACATCTTCTGGGGCTCGTCTTTGTTGTTGGCCATTTCCCCGTCTTTTGGCTGTTGGCCATAATGACTTGTCTGCCTGCCTGCCGCTCGGCGCTTTTCATAATTTTCCGCCTTGGAGCGTCAGCATCAGCAGTGCCAGGCACAGGCACCATGCCCAATATTCGCAGCGCGTCTGTTTTTGGCATTCTTGACGTCACACGGAAATAGAAACGAAGAACGAAGCTAGACCAAAGTGGAGGCTGCAAATGTGCAGTTAGCTTCTGTGTCAATGATCGCTTCGCTGCCTAGCAAGACTGACCAGCAATTAAGGCTAGCACAAGTACGGAACGTAAACACATAGAGAGGGGCCAAAGCCCATGGACTGGGGCACAATCGTGGCCAGATAAATAATACAATCGCAATAGTTACAGTCATGGAAATGACGGGCAACTTGTGGCGGAAATTGAATTATTGAATTGAATTAAACTAAAATAAATATATTTTGTATCCAGTAGATATTCATAATACAGCAGTTTTCCTACAAATGATCCTAGTAAACCTCCTAATAAACTTCAATCACTTTTACGTTACGTTTTCTTGAACCGACATAGTGTGTCATACCTGAAAAATATCGAATTTTATTATTATTTTAAATCTGATCGAAAAATATCTGCGAAAAATGCCCGACGCAGGAGATTACCTGCCCCGAGAGTGGACATTCAGTATGCTGAAGGAGGAGTTGCGACGGAGCTGTCGAGGTGTCGTGGTAAATGTCCGGGTTCGATAGTGTTTCCTCGTCTCTGCTTCTATTTTTCCACACTTTTCCCCCTCACTTTCGCTTGGCCCAGACGTGCATTGACCTCCTCGCCGAATCATTGGCGACTCTGCCACGCGGCAGCTGGCAACTCTGGCCTGTTCAAGGCAGCCGAACCTTAATTTAAATTGATTTATTTATTCTCGCTGCACGAAATTGACATTTAGCCAAAAGTGAACCGGGGAAATGCCCCCTGAAATTCGCTTCCCTGTTTAGTTTTCACTTTTCCTCGGCGGCCAGTAGAACACTGCGATTTCGGCAATAAAATAAAAAGTAAATAATCATCATGTTGCTGATAAGATTAAACGCCAGCCCCTCTGTAATCCATAAATATTATCTATGGTTTCGCGCAATAATGAACCTGGCGAGCGAAATGATTTCGCAATAAGAAGCCCCTTCGTCAAGCCATTATCGATTATTCACAAGCTAATTGACGACGACTCCTCGTATCATTCGTTTTCAGATGGCTCCTCCATCATACAGCGATTTGGGCAAGCAGGCTCGCGATATCTTCAGCAAAGGCTACAACTTTGGCCTGTGGAAGCTCGATCTGAAGACCAAGACCTCGTCGGGCATTGAGTTCAACACAGCCGGGCACTCCAACCAGGAGTCTGGCAAGGTCTTCGGCTCCCTGGAGACCAAGTACAAGGTCAAGGACTATGGCCTAACCCTGACTGAGAAGTGGAACACAGACAACACTCTGTTCACCGAGGTCGCTGTCCAGGATCAGCTGCTCGAGGGTCTGAAGCTCTCCCTGGAGGGTAACTTTGCCCCCCAGTCTGGGTGAGTGAGGATGAGTCCCCTTTGGGTTATTTTTTATATAAACAAATTCTAAATATTCAACAGCAACAAGAACGGCAAGTTCAAGGTGGCCTACGGCCATGAGAACGTCAAGGCCGATTCCGATGTCAACATTGACCTGAAGGGCCCCTTGATCAACGCCTCTGCCGTGCTGGGCTACCAGGGATGGTTGGCCGGCTACCAGAGCGCATTTGACACACAGCAGTCCAAGCTGACCACCAACAACTTTGCCCTTGGCTATGCCACCAAGGACTTTGTCTTGCACACAGCTGTGTAAGTATTAAAGCGGCCTCTCTTGTACCCCGATCGATCTGTATTAATTTGTATTCCTCTCTCCCCGATCAGCAACGATGGCCAGGAGTTCAGCGGCTCCATCTTCCAGCGCACTTCGGACAAGCTGGATGTGGGTGTGCAGCTGTCGTGGGCCAGCGGCACCAGCAACACCAAGTTCGCCATCGGCGCCAAATATCAGCTGGATGACGATGCCAGCGTGCGCGCCAAGGTTAACAACGCTAGCCAGGTTGGATTGGGCTACCAGCAGAAGCTGCGCGATGGCATCACTCTGACCTTGTCCACGCTGGTCGATGGCAAGAACTTCAATGCCGGCGGCCACAAGATCGGTGTTGGTCTGGAGCTGGAGGCCTAAGTCCGTTGGTTTCCCCGTGCGCCAGTCGAGGAATCTTTGAACTTGTCTAACATCCCCACACGCCCAACAACAACAGCAGAAACAACAAGTGCAGTAACAAGAACAAAAATAAAAGTGAAAAGATATTCTAAAAACTAAAAAAAAACAACTACACAGTCGAAACTATAATGAGAATCTTCACATCTTAACGATTACATTGAGCCCTGAACCCGCCGCAGAAGAGGAGACACTGCCAACAAAACGATGCAAGGGGGAAGGGTGGATCAGAGTCAGTCCGCAGTCCGGAGTCCGTCTTCGTTGGATGTAGCTTTGTTTAGTGCATTGAAAATTAGCAAATTTGTTGTTGGCAAGAAAATACAATACAGTAAAAATACAATTACCTATTAAACAAATACCAGAAAATGAGAACTCAATGGCTCAACAGGAACTGTCTTTTAGGGGTTGCTCCGCATCTTCATTTGGAGACAGGATCAAAACACACATTTCTTCAACCCACAAACCCACAATCATTAACAAACTTTAAACTTTTCGTTGTGCATTTACATGAAAAATAAATCGAGAAGAACAAATAAGAGCGATGGCAGCGTTGATGGAATATTAAGAGGCTTGGGTTGGGCTTATTTAGTATATTTTCTTTGTTATATCAGCTTAGAAAAGTTAATTAGCTTCTGATTTAATCAGATTCCCTTTAAAATTTAATTTAGTCCCGTGATCCTCAAGCCTATGCCCACAGCATAGGCTTTGTGTGAGCCCATCCCACCGGTAAGGTCTTCGGTCCCACGGCGCTATACACAAACAATTTCGCACATTCCTCTTTGTGTCGCCGTCCTATACTGATAAGACCGAGCGCGCCAACAATAATTTTATTGAGTTCTTTTTTCTCGCCGCTAATCCCAATGTAATTTGTTCTTGTTTCTACACTGAACATATTTTTCTTCTTTATGATTGATTCATGAGCATTCTTTGAGGAATCGGTAAATTGAGCGATGAATTGGCAAGTGCCTTTCTCTCAGTGTATAGTACATCTTGAAATAAAGCAAAAGTGTAATTACAAGTGTGCATATGATTTATTTTACTTGTGTTGCTATATGCACTGCCATAAGGCAGATTTGAGCACCCCTGATAGAATACTATCTAATTCATCCAATTTTCTGCACAGCCTCTGTCGTCACACGCACAGAATGTAAACAATGCACCAGCTGTAATCGCATGTTCTATTTAACTCTTAAATTTAAGGTTGTTAGGCTCTTAGCTTAACGATCAGTGCCCTACCCTGCTTTACAAGATAGTATTTCCCCATCTTTAAGTCCCGAATAGGAGCCCGTGCCTTTACATTCGACACCGATCCATACATTGCTCTGCCGTTCACCGAACTCAGTACCGATTTGGCAGTATTAGACAAAAAATTTTCGGTGAATCGAGGCTGTTCAAGTGTAGAGCATAACAAATTTTGGATTAGATCGAGACGTTTAAGCCTTACCATCTTTTTATTCCGCCCCTAATGGCTCCGCCGTCCTATCCCGAACTGGGCAAGCTGGCCCGAGATCTCTTCAGGCGCGGCTACCACCCGGGCATATGGCAGATTGAGACCAAAACGCTGACCAATTCGGGCATCGAGATTTTATCCTCTGGCTTTGCCGCCCAAGACAATAGCAAGGTTTTCGGCATACTGCAGAGCAAGTACAAGATGGAGGACCATGGCCTGACCATCACCGAGGGATGGAACACCGATAGGTGGCTCTTTGGCGAGATCATGCAGAAGGACAAGCTGGCCGAGGGTTTGATGTTGGCCCTGGCGGGCAGGTTCCAGCCCTCATCGAAGTACGTGGGGTTTCTTTTTTTAATTATCTTGAATATTTCGCATTTTTTTACCAATTTAACAGCGAGGGCGATGGCAAGTTCAAGTTGGGCTACGCTCAGGAAAAGTTCCACTTCCTAGCCGATATGGGACTACAATCAGATCCAATTCTGAACTGTTCGCTGGTGATGGGCCACAATGAGTTCCTGGGCGGCGTGGGCCTCGACTTTGATATTGGTAATGCCGAGTTCCAAGGCTGGAAGGTGGCTCTTGGCTGGACCAACGAGACGGCCACCCTTCATGGCGAACTGTAAGTGGAAAAGAGGTTTTGGTTTCATATATAAAATTGTATTACCTTGCAGAAAGAACGGCGACTCCTGGCTGGCCTCACTCTTCTACAAGGTGAATGAGCAGATCGATGCAGGGGCCGAGATCACCAAAGCCGCAAGTAGGGGCGGCGGCGGCGGCGGCGGTGAGGTTCCCGAGGAAGAACCGGAGGGTGGCGATGTGGTCGTCAGTCTGGGCATGATCTACCACCTGGAGGAGAACGCCCTCATCCGCGCCAAGATCAATAACATCGTGGAGCTGGGACTGGGCTATGAGCAGAAAATACGCGAAGGCATCACTGCCTCCATATCGGCGGTCCTTGACTGCGGCAACTTCAAGGATGGTAACCACAGGTTTGGAGTGGGCGTGGCTCTGCAGTGCTGAGGACCCTGAAGTTGAAGTAACTTAATAGTTGTAAATTCCAAATTGGTTTATATTATCGAAAAATAGAGAAATATACATTTTCAAGAGGCAGAATTCAACAAGAATCTTTTTATACCCTTGCTTTGTAAAACCTTTTATAATTAAATAGGGTAATAAACAATAATAAAATTTGATAATAAATAATAAACTTTCTATGACAGATATATACGATATTTAGCGAGTTAATGGGTATTATCGAAGGTATATTGATTTTCGTATTAATATGATATAAATATTAATTAACGTTTATGAGGCAGCTATATCATATATTATAAAATATAATATTATAACATTCAGATGGCTTTAAAAATAAAAGACTAGTTTATGTAGAAATGAACAGACGAACGGACGGACAAACGAACTGACGGACAAACGAACGGACGGACAGACGGACATGGCTAGATTACATCGGCTAAAATTATAATACCCTCTCCTACGTTATAATAACCAAGGTTCTGCAAAATATTAAAAGAATTCCGAATCCTAAAATTCCCAAGTACGAATTCATCGACGTATTGCTTTAAAAAACATGCAAAATGTTAAGAAATGACAGCAAAATTATTACTGATGAGGTTTTAAATCTTTCGTTCTAATTTTTTCCCAAAATATGTACCTTTGAGTTTAGACTGTTATAAAAAAAAAAGAAAAAAACATGTCACTACAAAATGTAGTGCGTTTTAGAATTTAGTTCAGTGTTGTGGTTTTCGGTTTTTGGGATACAAAATTTAAAGTATTTACTCGTTTTTCTAAATTTTTTATCCTTTAACTGCTGCAAAATGCCGGTTATGAGGGAAAGGATGCGGAACCTGTTCCGGCGGAACAGGCGCAAACGATACACCGAAGCACCGCCTCATCAAGAAGAAGAACCCATGACTCCCGAAGAGGAAGAGCCAAAACAGGAGAGCCCAATAGAAATCTTGCCGCCGCCGGTGAAAGAGGGCGAGATGCCCTCATACTTCCACGTGGGCTTAATGGCAAAGATGTGTCTCGTCCACGGCTACAGGAACGGCATATGGAAGCTGCAGACCACCTCAAAGACGGAGAGCGATTTCTATCTGAGCAGCTTTGGCGAGGGCTATCCGACCATAACCTCCGTCTACGGCGGCCTGGAGGCATACAAGGAGGTGGGCAACTACCATGGCTCTTTGTCCTGGCTTACTGACAAGGTGTTCCTTTCCGATCTTGGTACACACGGCGAAGGTCTGGGCGGTCTATGGTTTTCCGTCTTGAAGTTGGGACTTGCCACGTATCCGCAGTAGGTTGAGTCCTTGCTTACCATATTCAAATTCTCACTTTAAAAATATATTTTATTTTCCAGATGTCAGTTCTCGAGCAAGTTGAGGTGCGGCTTCGAGCGCAAACCCATGAAGGTGGAACTGGAGGTGCCCATATACAAGCAACCCCTGTTCATGGGCTACCTTATGGTGGCTCCAGCTGAAAACTTCCTGTTGGGATATCGAACGGTGTTCAATATCGAAGATAGCAACTTCGACATGCACGCCTTTTGCCTGGGCTTTGATAACAAAACCACGGAAGTGGCCCTGAAACTGTAGGTTCCTGCCTGCTCTCAGATACTTTTTTTATTTTACCTTTCTTTTATTTATTTCAGAGAGAATTTCGAGCAGCTGCGAGGCTCGATCTTTCAGCGAATTGGTGAAAAGTGGGGCTTAGCCTTAAAGGCGAACCTGTACGGACCTGACACGGAGGCCAAGAGATGGACCATTGGAGGCCAGTACGAATGGGCGCCGGGCACACTGCTAAAGGCCAAGATTCGTGGCGATACTCGCTTGGGCTTCATCTATCAGCGGAAACTCCGTGAAGATATTGAGTTTCTCCTTCACTGCAGCTTTGTGGGAAAAGATCCACTGAACGGAGAGCAAAGCTTTGGCGCTTCATGGTACTTTAACTTATAGATTCTGCGGCTTTGAGGGAATGATCCGAAAACGTAGACTGGTCACATTCTGGTACTTTGATCTTTGGATAAAAAATTAGCATTGTGTAAAATTTTAAGTCTCTGATCATGTTATTTTTAAATCCTGTTTTCAAATCCTGTTTTACACATCATGGTAATTCAATAAATTTAGCTATTTCAATGAAATAACAATGATATTTAGCTTCCCTTCAACACTTAAATGCTAGAATTGCCTTTTTGTGGATAAAAATGAAAACAAGAAGTGGCTAGATTTGAGATTAAAGAATTACTAACATTTTTTATATTATTAAAATAAGTTTTTTAAATCCAAATAGGGCAAGATTTAGCATAAGCTTTTAATATATAACCGCACTGGTGCGTGGTTTACCTTCTGTAGACACAATTTGTGTGCCTGCAGAGGTCGGTCAGAGAAATTTGATGACCCACGAGTCAGGGCTTTGGGCACCGCTGCTTTAAAGCTCAAAACAAAAGGTAAGTAATAGTTGAATATACTTTCAAAAGCCAATACGTGCAGTAAAAATTCTAAATTTTGTAAACATTTTTTAAATTATTTATTTTAATTATTTTATTGCACAATGCCGCATAAAATGAGAACTAGGTTCCGCAACTTGTTCCGCCGGAACAGGGCGCGGGCTCGTCCGACCACATTTCCCACTGCCGAGCAGAATGAGGAAGCCGATAAGGCGGCAGCCGATGAGGAAGCTGAAGATGACTCAGCAAATAAGGAAGTTGATGTGGAGATTATACCACCGCCGCCGTTGGAGGGCGAGATGCCCACTTGGTTCCATGTGGGCGGCTGGGCCAAGGAGTGCCTGCTGCATGGCTTCAAGATGGGTGTCTGGCAGGTGTTCTGCACCTCCAAGACGAACAACGACATCCAATTGACCTCCTTTGGCGAGTCCTATCCGATCGCACATAACATTTTTGGGGGAGTTGAGGCGTACAAGGATTGCGGGGACTTCCATGTATCCCTCGGTTGGTTCACCAACAAAGAATTTCTGACGGAGCTTGGGATGCGTGGTCCCACTCCTGGCGGTCATTGGTATGGCCTCCTCAAGACGGCCATTGGCACGGAGGATGAGTGAGTTTTGAGGCCAAAAGGTTACTACTTCCATGTACTTATTGGGTTTACCCTGCAGAGTGACGGCCACCAGCAAGATTAAAGCCGGACTTGAGATGAATCCCATAAAATTTGAGCTGGTGTTTCCCCTCTACAAGGAGCCCCTGTTCCAGGGCTACGCTGTGATCTCTCCCATTGAGAACTGGCTGCTGGGATATCGCACAGTTTACAGCCTCGAGGAGAAGGGTTTCAACATGCACGCCCTTTGCCTGGGCTTTAGCAATGGCAAGACCGAGCTGGGGCTCAAATTGTAGGTGATCCTTGGTGGTGAAAGGAGAAGGGTATTAATTATTCTCCCGCAGAGAAAATTTCAAGGACCTGCGAGGGTCGATTTTCCAACGATTTGGCGAGCACTGGGCCTTCGCCCTGAAGGCAAACCTTTATAGTTCGGATAATGTCAAGCAGCTTTCCGTCGGCGGGCAGTACGACTTCCAGAATGGAACTCTACTGAAGGCCCGGGTTCGAGAGGACTCGAGGTTTGGCTTCGTCTATCAGACGAATGTGGGTCCTAGCATCGATGTCATGTATCATCTGGGCTTTGATCTAAAGGATCCGCTTAAGGGGACGCACAGGATTGGAGCTTCCTTGGCCTTTCACTGTTAAATCAAATCCATTTTGACGTATTTTAACACCTCACTTTTTCATATTCCCCGTAAAAAATCCAAGTTTTATACAATTTACAAAATCTTTCTAAGTCCTAACCCATGTCATGCAAAAAGGCGAGGCAAAGGCTGCAAAACCTGTTGCGTCATAACAGTAATCGGAATCCTTTAAAGGACAAGCCAGAAGATGAAGTCGAAAAAGAACCTGAGCCTCCAAAGACTCCTGAGGTTGAGATAGTACCTGAACCTCTTGCCGAGGGCAAGATGCCCGGCTATTTCCATGTTGGAACCTCGGCCAAGAAGTGCCTGACGAATGGATACAAGATCGGAACCTGGCAGGTCCTGTGAACCTCGTGGAGACTATAACTTGTGCACCTTTGGCGAAGGCTATCCAAACCAATATCAAGTGAGGCTTTGATCTTATCTACAAGGACCACTTCTCATGGGCTACATCCTGCTGGCTCCTCTGTCTGCTTGGCTACCCCTCAATTTACAATCTCGAGGAGAAGGGCTTCGACATGCAAGCCTTGTGACTGGGCTATTACAGTGACAGGACCAAAGTGGGCCTTAAATTGTAGGTTAAGCTATTCCTTAGAGTTAAAAGAGCTAATATATAATCCTCCTTCTCCCAGGGAAAACTTGCAGAACCTGCACGCCTCGTTCTTTCAACGGTTGGGCGAGCGTTGGGCCGTTGCTCTGAAGGCAGACCTCTGAGGGTTGGAGGACACCTGGCAGTGTGCCATTGGCTGTCAGTACGACTTCCAGAATGGCATAATGCTCAAGGGCGAGGTGCGAAGCGATTCCCTAGTTTCCATGGTCTATCAATCGAGACTTAGCGAGAACAAGAAGGTTATGTATCATATGACTTTCGAGCCGGCCTCTCCTGGGAATTTAACTGTTAGACCATGTGTTAATCCAAGAATAAAATGTCAAAAATTAACTATTTTATGATTTTCTGATATATGTATATTTTCAACATAGCATCGCTAGAAATGTAACACTTTATTTTAGTATAAGATTTTCAAAATTCCAAATATGAAACAAGGTCATAGCCGAATCTTTGAGCCGCACAGGAGGGAACGCCAGAGAAGCGGACAAGATGACCAGCAGGACGGCAACCAGGATGCTGAGGCGATGGATGAGGAGATCTTGCCACCGCAAACGCTCCCTGGCGAAATGCCCACCTACTTCCACGTGGGCAGCTTGGCCAAGGAGTGTCTCCTGCGTGGCTTCAAGATCGGCATGTGGCAAATCAAGACTCAAGCGCGGACGAACAAGAACCTGATCCTGAGCAGCTTCGGGGAGAGTTATCCGAAGATGGACAGCGTGTTCGGTGGCTTTGAGGCGTACCAGGAGTTTGGCAATTTCCATTTAACCTTCGACTGGCTGACAAACAAGGACTGTATGGTTGATGTGGGCGGGTTTACTGAACTCTTCGGTGGGATGGCCTATTCCACATTAAAGACAGATATTTCCCAAAAAGAAGGGTAACCATACGATAAATATTTACATACCACTGCTCATATATGTCTCCTCTTCCCCAAGAACCCAGTTTAAATGCAAGCTTCAAACTGCATATGAGCGGAATCCCGTCAAACTGGAAGTGATCGTGCCCATTTACAAGGAGCCACTCATTAAGGGCTACATCCTAGTTGCTGCCTCCCAGGATTGGCTACTGGGCTATCGCACGGTGTACAATGTGGAGGAGAAGGGATTCGACAAGCACGCCCTCTGTGTGGGCTATAGCAACGAAACCACCGAATTGGGCCTGAAGCTGTATGTTATTTACTTTTATTGGTTAACTTTCCTCTGATTCCACCTTGTAATTATTCAGGGAGAATTTAAAAGATCTCCGGGGATCCATCTTTCAGCGCATGGGCGAGAGCTGGGCCTTTGCGGTAAAGACGAATCTATATGGCGATGACGGAACGGTAAAGTTTGCCATTGGCGGCCAGTACGACTTCCAGAACGGAGCCATGATCAAAGCCAGGATTCGTGAAGATGCGCAAGCTGGCCTCGTTTACCAAACGAAGCTTTCCGATAACATTGAGGTGCAATATCATTTGGGGCTCGAGGGCAAGGATCCAGTCAATGGACAGCACAAGATCGGCGTTGCCTGGTCTTTCAACTGCTGAAGTCATTTTTTTAAGTTCCTATTAAGTTTATATTAAAATGAAGCCTAGCAAATTGACCTCAATAGTTGCAATTCCAGTTGCCGTTACTAGGCCGATGGAAATTAAGAAAATAAATAATTGATTTGTATTTTAGAAAAGGTATTAGCAACTTTATTTAATTCCCGTGAGGTAACGGTTAAATTTAAAAACGATAACGACGTACTGAAATGGAATTTATATTTGGTCACACGACGGTATTTTTCCTTACGTAAAAAGATTACGTTTTTGCACAGCAGAATACCCCTTTATAAAATGCATTTCAGGGCGTTTTTATATTATATTTAATCGTTATTGATGCGGTCCCGTTGCTACCTGAAATTTGCTGTTCGTTGTTTTGTTACAGTTCTTTTCAAAAATGGTTACCTTTTTTGTTTGCAAACGTTCTGGTTCTGAGCAGTGTGACCAGCTGTTATGGAATATAGAATCTGACATTTTTTGACGTATTTTTGCGGTATGAACGGCGAGCACACTGCAACCTTTGGATTTGCAGTCATACTAAAAATAATTTTCAATTTGTTCAGACGTGTGTTCCTTGATTTTATCGTAATAAAAGGCAGAGATCATTATTTTCCCGTGTGAATTCGTGCGCAGGCAGTTACGTGTATGCCGTGTATTGTTATTGCAGCGTAAAAGGCGTTAATAGCGAAACAATTGAAGCCAGAAGGCGAGCTCTTCTCGGAGGCCACAAATAGGTACGAAAAAAGAAAATGGCGTCACATGCCAGCACATACACACACACAACTACATGAGGTGCACCCAGAAATGTGAACTAATGAGACTTTTTCCATTCTACATGCGTAATTTCAGGGCGAAGATGGAGAATTAGCAGAAACGCAATAGAAAACACAGACAAAGGTAAGTTCAGGTAACAGAAAATAAAAACACAAAACAAACGGAGAGAGAGGGAGTAGTACCATGTCCGAGGCCATGAGTGCACCGCCGCCTCTGATTCCGCAGCTGCAAGAAATGCAGCAGCAGCAACAACAACAACAGCAGCAGCAGCAGCAGGGAGGTAATCCCGCCGCCCTAGCCCAGCAATGGAACAACTATTGGTATGCCAACCAAAATGCGGCCGCCTACCAGCAGCAGTACCAGCAGTACTACCAATACTACATGCGCTACCAGCAGCAGCAACAGCAGCAGGTAACCTCCACTGTGAGTGCGTCGAATGCGCCGCCGGGCTTCAGCAATGCCCTGGCAGCCCCACCGCCACTGCCCACAGGTCCGCCGCCACCGCCGCCGCCCAAAGGCGGTCAGCCCAAGCACCAGCAGCAGAACCAGCAACAGCAACAACAACAGCAGCAGCAACAACAACAGCAGCAAAAGAATTTCGGGGGAATACGTTTCAATTTGAATTTAAATCAAAAGCGTTTGGCCAATGCGCCCAATCCCCTGCAACAGCAGCAGCAGCAGCAGCTCCAACAACAGCAGCAACTCCAACAGCAGCACAGTCAGCAATTACACCAACAGCAGCAACAGCAGGCCCTCCAAATGTACAATAACAACAACAATTTGAACAACAACAAAAAGAAGCGCAAGCGCAACAACAAGATGAACAAGAGCTATGAACAAACAGCATATAGCAATCCATTTACCAATCAAACCACGCCCATAGCACCACCACCGCCCATCATAAGCGCCGCCGATGTAGGCGTGCCGGTCACGCCCGATTTGAGCAAGCCACCGCCACCACTGCCGCTGTCCATAGTAGCACCCACAGAGCCACCGCAGCCACTTCCTCCCCAGCACCAGCAGCAGCAGCCACATCAACCGGCGCCCCCGCAAGGCCAATCCCCAGCTGCAACGGCATCTGGATCTCCTTTCAAGCGCCCCAGCACCTTGCAAATGGCCACCAACGACTCGTGGCCCGATTCCCTCAATCAGTATGTGGCCCGTTGCTACTCCAAGTGCAACACGGATCTCGACAAGGATCAGATTGACATCTGCCTTAAGGGCAAGATAATAGCGGCGGCGAATCGCAATGAACTGTGGACCCGTGACTGGGACAACGAGGTAATGCCGACGGTGCACAGCGAACGCGATGGCATCGATGTGGTGCTGAGCAATGTCGCCCCGACGCAGCCGCAACGCAGTAACTACTTCCAAAAGAAGATGGAGCAGCAGGAGAGGGAGCAGCAGCATCAGGAGAAGGCACCGCCGACCAAGGCCTCCTCGGGCATTGTGAACGCTTTCAAGCAGAAGGGTGGCAATCTGTTCAACAAGTCCACGTCCAGCTACGGTTCCCACAATCGTCGTACGTCGTCGTCCAGGTACTCCAGAAGTCGTTCGCGGTAAGTTTGAGCACCCTTTTCCACCCGTTGAGAAACTTGATCTTATGACAAAACCTGTTCTTTCTTACAGTTCGCCGTCGTCCTCCTCGAAATACTCGAATAAGAAGCAGCGGTACTCGCGTTCGCGTTCTCTGTCGCGCTCCCGCTCTCGGTCCCCACGCTCCCGCTCTCGATCGTGTTCCCGCAGCAGCGATGCCAGCAGTCCGCCGGCGCGTAAGGTTATCCGCAAATCGGGCTCAAATGATTCCTTGAATTTCATACCGCTAACCGCGAACCTTTCGCGAAAGCAGCAAAAAATGCTGATGAAGAAGGGGAAGCGGGCTGCCGCCGCAGCAGCAGCAGCAGCGGCCGCCGCCGGTGGTCAGGCGAAAAAGAAGCCACCACACTTTTACTCCAACCAATCGTCCGTGGGCGGAGCCGTTGATGATGACACAGCGCGCTTGCAACAGCGGGCGGCACGTTTCTCACAGCAGGGCTCCGGCTCGGCTAAGAAATCTGTCGTCGCCATTGCAAGCTCACCGTTTGGTCTCACCACGGCCAAGAACAAAAAGAAGATGATGATGCAGCAGCAGCACCACCATCGCTCTGCCTTCTACGAGGACACAGATCCGAATGGCTCCGGCTTAGATCTTCTCGATTTACATATTGTAGGGTGTTGTAGGGAATTAGAAAAGTCTTTCTTGCGCCTGACCAAGGCTCCATCGCCATCGGAGGTGCGACCGGTCGAGGTGCTCACCCATTCGCTGGCCAATGTGAAGAGCAAATGGCGTGTCAATCATGATTATCACTATGCGTGTGATCAGCTGAAGTCTATACGGCAGGATTTGACTGTAAGTCTAAGCATTATCTTAAGATAAAGAGTGAATTACTATAATATTATGTTCTTACCCAGGTCCAAGGTATTCGCGATCAGTTTACAGTGGAAGTGTACGAGACGCATGCCCGCATTGCCATGGAGAAGGGCGACCACGAGGAGTTCAACCAGTGCCAGACGCAACTGAAGATGTTGTACACAGAAATAGGAGGCCAGAGTCCCAATTCCTTGGAGTTTACAGCCTATCGCATACTGTACTACATCTTCACAAAGAATACCTTGGGTGAGTTTGCTTTTTAGGCCTTATTATTATGCGAAAACTAACAAATCCTTGCTTCTTTGCAGACATAACAACTGTCCTGCGTTCGATTACGGCTGATCAGCGCGAGACCCCAGCCATTGCTCATGCCTTAGCGTTTCGTTCGGCCTGGTCGTTGGGCAACTACTGTAGACTGTTTTCCCTGTACAAGTCGGCGCCTCTCATGTCGGGCCATATGATTGAGTGGTTCCTCGAGCGAGAGCGCAAGTCTGCCCTAAAAGTCTTGATTAAATCGTAAGTTTAAGCCTTTACCTCTTGATATTATATATTTATTATATTAATCTCTCTTCCAGCTATCGTCCCAACATTAGCGTTGATTATATTACCAATATCCTGGCCTTTGATAGTTCAGAAAAGTGCAAAGAGTGGCTCGACACCTTCAGTTTGCCTTATGCCGCCGATGGCGCGCAAGTCGATTGTAAAAATGCAGCTGCCATTGCCATTTGATGTGAATGTCACATTTGATTTTATACCTCAGATATCCAAACATTTTGGATATAGCTAGATATCTACCGTGGATGTCTCCTGGCCCCCATTTTACCCAAATTGTACATATATTTTTATAGATTCTTACAGTGGTCGCGATTCCCTTGCGTTAGTTAGGTTGGAAAGGTTTTTTTTTTTTTGCCATTTTCAAGCCGTCTTCTTCGCTCCCATGAAATATTCGCTACTACAGGACCTGTCGTTAGCTCTGCCAAAGGAAAATACGGATAAAAACTAAAACTACATCAACTGTATCAAAATGAACTGCTGGAATGTTGATATAATTACAAGGATCAATGGAAATATGGAAGATAAAAGCTAAAATATCAATTATGAAGCTTTTTACAAGGACTCAAGCATGCTGTTATACAGGTTCCAGCTTCGTGGATTGGAAGGATCATCAATTTAGCTGCTCTGCATTGTTCGGCGGACTTCCTGCAATTATATTACCTTCTATGGAATGACTGCTGCGGCATACCGTCGTCTTTTAACCTCTTCTTTAGAAAAGCAGCATCCCACACATTTATATAATCTTTTAATCAACAAAATCCTATATCTACATATAGGAGATACGTATATCCAGCAAGAAAACCCAAAAATACTTAACCTGCAACCTCAAACCGAAACCCCAAAAGTGTTGAACTCAAGCCAAGAACTAAAGTGAAGACCCTCAATAACAACTCCACTAAACTGAAAATAAACACTCACAAAACTAACATGAAATAATACACAACTTAAGACGAACATATAAAATCAGAGAAGCCACCACGAAACTCCAAGAGCCCAAGTGCTGGCTGAACATGCAGTTTTGATTCGCTGTTTGGTTATTATTCAACTCATTATATTTACGCTCCCACCCTCCACTTATTCATTTCATTTTTAAACTAGTTGTAAGATCCTAGGCTTAATGTTTGTCGTCTTATTTAAATTATTTGCAAGAAGGATTATACTAATGTTCTGTCTCTCTATTGTACCTGTATATATATTATATACAAACATCACAATCAACAACCAACAACCAACTGCACCTACAACTACAACAAGAACGAGCCGGCATCTACAAACATCTTTGGAAGAGCCCTTCGGCAGAGACTACACCTCGGAATCAACCATCCATCCAACCAAGCCAAAAAGGAAGCCGAGAAATCATCTTCAGACTTGTGTGCGACATTTGTAAGCTCTTCCAATTTTAATTCATGTCACTAAATAAGCAAAAAGTTGTATGCAAAATTTAAGTTGTCGGGATTTAACATTAGCAATTGGCGCTAAGGTCCTGAGTTCTCTGTGTGCTTTTATATTTTAAATAGAGATAGACAGAAAGAGCGGGAGAAGAGCAAGTTTGACCAGAAACTAAACTCTTCCTTATTATGTATATTTAGCGATTAGAGGTATCTTCCTAGGCTAAGCTTAATTGTTAAAATTATTTTTAGTTTTCTTGAATGTTGGAACAAATTAATGGAAAAGAATTTCAAGTCTTTAAAATCAAAGCCATCTTGCAAGTACATTTATTCCTGCAAGAGTCCGTTTGCATGAGAAGCGAGCGTGCCCCAACTACCCCGCTTTAAAAAAATAAATAAATACATAACAAAAGGAAAGCAACTGGTGTTTTATTCGTTCCTTGGTTGAATTTTCACTTTCAGACGAAGGGCATCCTTGCTCCCATTACACTCGAGCTGAGGGAGGAGAAGCTTTAGCCAGGACACGAGCCACTTGAAGCTCGTTGGTGAGCTCGGGTGCCGAGCTTTTCAACAACGCCTAGCGGATGCTGGACCGAGGTTCAGCCGCTATTTAAGGATGCTGCGTTGCGGCCTTAGCTCCAGTCAACGCGCGGCGTTCGAGTTCCATGGATCGCGCTTAAAAACCAGAAATTAAACGGACCAAACTATAAGATAATCAAAAGAAGCTAGAAAATCAAAAGAATCTTTGAATCATTTGTGAGTGAAGTGGTCCCAACGAAAAGTGTAGTTCAAAGTATAACTTCATTTAGGTGTGTTTGTGGATAAACTGAATTTCATAAATTTATGTTTTATTTTAAAAAGCTAGCTTAGCAGAGAAGTGAATTATTTGAGTTTAAAATAATTTAAATAAGAAATTATAACGACAACAATCTGCATTAACTCTAATTGAAGCAAGCAATTAAATTCGTGTTAGACAAATAAAATTAAAAAACTATTTGATTTAATCCGACCTTTGAAAGAAAAATTTATAATTTTTTAATTTTAAATGAATCTAACAAACTAGAATCCTAAAAAAAGACACTAGAATATGTGATATGAATGAAAGTTATTTATTTTTTGTACTGTTAACAATTTATACGAGTTCTTAAAACACAATACAATCTAGATGCTTAGGCACGTTTTAAAAGTCACTAGTGAAAATTTACGAAGTTGCCTAAAAAATTCTGTTTCCCTTTTATAACAAAATTTGTGCTACATAAATTGAAAAACAATTAGCAGTAAGAAGTAATCCAAATTAACTCCCGTCGAATTACTTTTTCAGTTCACTTTTATTTTTAGAACCCCGTAACGTTTGAATTTATTTACTATTTCGTTTAAGAATAATTCTTTTAATATTTTTTAAAGAGAGATTTTTCATACAGTTTGTCTGTTAATTAATAAAAGTAAAAAGTTAAAACATAAAATGTATTCAAACGAATCACAGAAATATTTTTTCTTAACAAGAATTATTAAAGATTTTTTATAGATTCAACTCCTGGGCTTTATATAGAAATCAGAATTTCCTTTTGATTTATTTAGATTTAGTAAAAGTGATTAAGGCATTAAAATACCTTTGATATGTTTGTTTTCCCGTTTTAAATCAAGTGAAATGTAAAAGTGAAATCATTCTGACAACAGTTTTGTTTAAAATCTTGCTCAACATATTTAAACACAAAAATTTGCAAAAATAAAACTGAAAATTTAATAAATAAATAAAAAAGGAAATTTATCATATGGAAATTATTCAAATATAATTCCCATTTCCTGATTAAATCACCGAAAACCACAGCGATTTTTTCGTAAAGCTAATGTTTATAAATTGAGAAATTTGATTCAATGTGATTCACACTATTGGCTTATCGGGGTGACTTTAAAATAATAGAAGAAGGAAATCCCATTAGTCAAACATTTTGATTAATTTTCATAAACATCCCCTTATCCCCTTGTTCGCGATAATTTATTTGAAACTTTTTATGGAAAACATTTAAAGATAAACGAAATTTTTCAACCCAGTCATTATTGACTAATTAACGGACCTCAATAATCTGCCAAGCCCAAGGATGAAGCATACTTCTAATCCCAGCATTGATTTGATTAATGTCACAAAGACTCCCAAAGAAGTTGACTTGCAATTAAATAAATCACTTGAGCAGCAGTGCTTATTACTTAAAATTGGAAACAATTAATTGAAATTAATCTTTAATAAATACCCTCAAAGAACAAAAGCCTCAGACTTGAACATTTGGGAAACTCGATACAACCATTAAGTAATTAAGGTCACCATAGATCTGGCAATCAACTCTTTAGCAAGAAGAGCTGCAAAATACTTTCCGTAACACAATTTGTGCGACATAAATTGAAAAACAATTAGCAGTAAAAAATAACATCAAAATTGACTCCCGTCGAGCAAAGTTTTCCCTAGGCGGGCGGAAGAGGGCCAACTTCCGGTGGCGCTGTCGCATCTGCCGATGTCAAACGGTTGACAAGTCGTCTCATCTTCTTTCTATGCGCCCTCCGGGCTACGCTTCGCCAGTTTTCTCCATTTTGTTATTAGGAAAATTATAATGTTGCTGACGTTTGGCAGGGCCTGGCCATTTGTGTAATGTAGTAAGCCATTGAGAGTCAGCGGGCCGAAATAGAAAGGCAGCTTCTTGCCTAATGTCTGACCTATTTGAATTTCCCCCTTTTTTCACCCACATTAATATATATATTCTGCAGCGTTTGGTATGTTTTCAAATAACAATAAATAAATATTCAATATTGACTATCAAAATGTGAACCGCAGCTGAGGCTGACATTACAAAGGACGACAGGAATATAAATTTTGCAACATTATGTGTGAATATTTTATACACTTACACACTTGCTTCAAGAAGGATGCGGGCATACTTGATGTTCTCTAAAGCAATCCCTTTCAAAGGCATAAAATCCTTTACTGGGCTATCCCTTTCATATGTAAATCCAAAGCCGGTTAGTCAGCATTTGAGGGGGAATAAAACTTGTTTACCTTTTTAGCCAAAGGGATAGCCACTGGATTTCCTTCACTTTTTTACGAGTATCTTCGAAAAATGATGTGTTATTTACCGAGCGGAGAGCGCCTTTCATTTCATAAATGTATCTTCGTGGCTCAGCTGACTCGGGGATATTTCACCATTTTGGCATTAGCATAAAATAAATTTTTGACCAATGAGTACAAGTTATTTAAGGTGGGGATCAACTTGGAGCTCAGCAGGATTCCCAAATATTTAATATATATTATAGGGCCGAAGAAATCGGTGGGAAAATGATGTGTTTTAACATGAAAAGTTAAGATAGCTTGAGCTTTTGAGGTTTATTAAATTTATTCATGGGAAAAAGTGAGTTATTGAAATACATTTATTCAGAGTGATTGGAGATTGATATATTTATTATTTTCTTGAGAAATGTTAAGCAATAATTCGAGTTTTCAATTTAATTAATTCAGTATTTAACATTTTGAAGGAAATTCTATTGGAACTTTAAATAAATTCGTTAGACAAATGATTGTGAAAAAAAGTAAATCTTATTGAAGCTGTAAAAGTCTTTAAAACTTATAAAAAAGGATAACAAAAAACTTGATTTAAGTTAAACCAATTAAAAAGTTTTATCTATTTAGTTAAAAAACGCTTTATTTCTAAGCCTAATTACTCTCCTAGATAATTATCATTTTATATTCTACACCATTATTAAAAAAAAACCCAAGTGCTAGTCAAATTAGTTAATTTCTTACCCTGGCCATTTAGGCAAATGGCTTTAATTATTGCCTTCACGTTCGCATTATTGTCCTGGGAACTGGTAACTGCTAGCTGGAACTGGAGAGCCTGCCAAATCCTACTCTCATTCTGGTCATGCCTCGTACTTGACCACAAGCAAGTCTAGGCCTTGCCTCCTTGGCACCTGTGTGTTCGCATTCGCATTGTCCCCGCCCGTGTTGTGTCGCCCATTTAAATGGTTTTTTCTTAACAGATTTGCTGGTTTTCAGATTCCTTTTTTTTTCAGATTTTTTTTTGTCATTCTTTTTTACTGTTTTGCATTGTGTGCTTGGCAGAGCACTTGCCTTCGTTTTTTCACTGTTTGCCTTTGTCTTCCAATTGTACGATTTCCTTTCGGTTTTCCTCTTTTTTTCACGCCGCTCTGTGTTGTCATTTGAGATAATACGAAAAGCATTCACCGACGACTGTCGTTGTTACGGTTTTGCTTTTGATTTTGTTCAAGGGTTTATTTTAAAGCAATTGATTGGATTTAAAAACGAGGCGTTGAGGAGTGCCACCGTCGTAGCCGCTGAAGTGCTGAGAGGAAGGCGCAGGAAAGCTGAGATTTTCCTCTTGTTGCCGGGGTGAAGGAAACTGCGATTGAATTGTCGCACCACCAAAGCATCTTTTTTTTTTTGGTATTAAGCGCTGCTGCCAGGGGCTGAATGTGAAGTTCGATGTGTGAGTCTTTTATGTTTTCCCCTTTTTTCTGTGTCGGTTCATAAATAATACAATTATTTTATGGCTTATTTTTTTGGGGAATCGGATGATTCTTTTCTGTGGTTTTGAAATAATTTTAAGGCTTTAATTTTTACAATAAATTTTGGGATTAAGGGTTTAGAGTAGAAAATAAATAAAATTAGAATAAAATAGAAAAATAATATACATTAAAATAAAAACTAGAGATGTTTTCATATTTCTAAAGTTACCTTTATTCTATTTAAAATGTGCAACATGGCGTATGAGTAATAGTTGTATGATGTATGAACCTTAAACTCATCTCAAACTTATTAAAATTATTTTCTTAATACAAAGAAAATGGAAAAGCCCTTAAGTATACAATAAACTAAGCATTTTCATATTTATGTGAACTATTATGTGACTGTGCCACACTGCGTATGAGTAATATTTTTAAACTTGAAGCTTTACAATCCTCTTAAAAATTAGTGTACAAAGTACAAGTAAAGGTGGTCTACATTTAAGAAACAAAAATCCTTTTCTTATAGATTTGCTATTTTATTAAATTCAAACAATCCCTCCTGGCAGCGTCTTGAGGATTATAGCTCTATCCCATTTAAATACCACTCAGCTCATTAGATTTCAAATCAACTGGGACTGACGAACAACAAATCGCCGCAACTATAACTCAGAGACACCGCCACTGCCTCGGCGATACTCCCGGGAAGTTGGCAGCAGTTTTATGTATATATATCTCTCTCTTTTGCCTCCGGGGCTGATTAAGCCAGGGAAAAGCAAAGGAAAGCAAGCGGAAATGAAAGGCAGACTCGGGCAGATCCGGAGAATGAACATTTGTAGCAATTAAAAGCATCTTTATGGCAATTTGCCGCTGCAAAACCGCAAAACCCGACGCCACGGTGAGGCGGTGCGGTGCTCCTCCATGCTCGCAATAAATTTTCTTAATCAAAAAGTGACGAAGTCCTTACCGCTCTATGAAAATTCAATTAGTTTACCTTTAATTTGGCGGCGGGTGCAGGGAGCAGGGAGCCGGGCTATTTATACACTCCGCTTAACCGAGGTGAAGGCGGCAGCTGATTACAGCTGGAAAAGTTGCAGACAACATCTGTTTAACCCTTTCTTTCGGAAGGGTTTAATCATTCATTCTTCAGCCAATTTTCACGCTGTTTTTCCGCCACCAGATGCTGCTCCAGCTTCCCTTTTTTCTTATTTTTCTTTTGCCTTGGCGGCTTGTTCATTTGTTAGGCATCAGTTGCCTGTCTGGCCTTTCTAGCGGCTTGAAAAAATGTGGAAATTTGAAAGAAATGTCTACTCATTCTTTGGTCTTAATTAAATAATTTAAAAATATGCGTTATGCTTTCTATAATTTAATTAATATTTTTCTTGGCTTTAATAATAAATAAAATACCTTTTAATTTAAACAAGAACCCCTGTTACATATAGAGTGTAAAAAACCCTTGTTAACTCAAAATATTTCTTTATTTAAGTGCTACAAAACCGACTTAATGGTAATTCGAAACTGACAAGCCACCATTGCCATTGATTTAACTCGGTCTGTGGCTGCGGTTGACAGGGGACATCATCAGGGCGATCCTTTGGAACCCTTCCCTGCCCTGCCCTTCGAATCGGGTTCAATGAGCACTTTAGACTCGCATTAAAATTCGAAATCAAATGCCGAATCATTCGAATTGATTCGCTTTGATGGCACACACAGAATGCCGAATGAAATGCTATCTCGCCTTCTAATTACTGCCTCATTGTTTGTTTGCTCTGGTTTTTGCTTTGTTTTTTTGTGGGTTTGATTGTTTGTTTGTTTGTTCTTGGCAAATCAAAATAATGACCGCAATTTTGGGTTTATTTTGTTTAATATAGCATTCCCAGTGAGTGTGTGTGCTTTCATGCCTCTTCGCTTTGCCTAATCAATCAATCAATTAATTGCCCGACTGCCTCTGAGTGCATAAGTCTATTTTTGTAGCTAAAAGCCAGCCAGCAGTTGGTTGTCCTTTTATTGTTTTCCCTTCTGCGACGCTCTCAGGCATTTTGAGTGGAAGCGAGGAAAAGCTTAGAAGCTAGGCAAAGCCTCACAACAACACAAGATGTCTGATGACATTCGGTAAATGGAGGGCTTCCAAGTAAAAGATTATGCTTAGCCTAAGTGAAGCGACTGTGGAATGTTCTTTGGTTATTCAAATATGGTGCTTAAAATTAACATTACTCTTTTAATTTGATAGAAATCTGATTTATAAATATTATCAGGATTAAATTATTGTTTAAAATGCGTAAACACTTAAATTATATTAAATATTTTATTATTACTTTGTCACGGTCGCCACTAGAAGCCATTATTTTAAGTATAATTGGATAAAATCAATTAATGAATGACTGGAATGTCCAACTGGTTTTACAATTTATAAATGATAAGTTCATGTAACATATTATAATTTATATTTATGAGAATATACAATTTAATCATTTAACTAAGTAAATAATTTCAGAAAATTTTTTTCAACAGATGGTTAATTGCTTTTACAGTTTTGAACAGAGAAGACCTTTTATATTAGGGTTTATTAAATTGAGTAATTAATATTTAAAAAGTTTAATGCAAGAAAATAATAATCATACATTTCCTAGGGAAACTATGAGTTAAAATTTATTTTATTTTTATTCTGTGACTAGAAGGTGTAGTTCAATATTATTTAAAGCAGTTTTATGTAGTGTTTCATATGTGTTACAATTTCTATCTTTTTATATAAAGATGTCTCTACAGAATACTGTGAACTTGTAAGTTCCAAAGCCAAATTATATTTTCACCTTAAACATACCCCTTTATCATTATTTAAGTTCCAGTTCCCTTCTATTATTTAACATCTTAAAATCACAAAAACACCTGTGAATCAGTACAAAATAATTAAGCTCAAAACAAAGACTGACAAACTCCGCTTAGTTAGAGCCATTGGCTCGTTTTAAAGTGTTCATAACACCTGTATATTATTTGAAGTTTCCTTTCTATCTGTGCCAAGTAATACAAGTTTCTGCTCAAAACTTTGCCATCCACAGTGAACCAATTGAGTGTGGCCCCCCAAAAAAAAGGAGGAAACCGCACAAAGTTCTTTAGAACAGAATTTAATCAAAAAACTTCGGCGGACAGGAGATTGTCCAAGTGGTTTGTTCACCTGTTGGCTCCTGGCTGTTGGCTTCTAAATAAACGAGGCAAGCAATCAGGCGAGAGAGCGAGCCAAAGGACCAAGTGGAGGTCCCTGGACAAGATGTCGCAGCATTTCACATCGATATTCGAGAACCTGCGCTTTGTGACCATCAAAAGGACGCCAAATGCACAGCAGCAACAGCAGGCACAGCTGCAGCAGCAGCAGCAGCAGCAACAGCAGCAACAACAGCAACTGCAGCAACAACAGCAACTAAAGGCTGCCCAGCAACAAAATAGCAGAAAAATCAAAGCTCAAGCCCCAACAGTGAATGGCAATGGACCCTTGAGCGGTGGCGACTCCTCGCCCAGCCATGAAGTGGACCTTGCCGGCGGAGCAGCCACCTCTGGCACTGGTGCTCCGGGTCCTAGCGCCTCGTCAAGTGGCGGCACGCCATTGAAGCACCACAAGCGCGCCAGCATCTCGGCGGCATCATCGCCGCCGATTCGCGAACGTCGTGGCACCAACACCAGCATCGTCGTCGAGCTCGACTCGAGTGGTGGCCAGGCGGCGGGATGCACTGCCTCGGGCAGCGGCACGGCGTCGGGGAAAAGTTCGCGAGAACTCTCGCCCTCGCCCAAAAACCAACAGCAGCCCAGAAAAATGTCACAGGATTATCGGTCGCGTGCCGGCAGGTAAGCAACGCATTTATCAAGGATATAGGAGATACAAGTTTAGTGGTTATGGTGATAAATTGCTCTGGGGAGGTGGGAAAGGATAACGATAGAGACTAAGGACAGAAACAGAAGTAGTTTTACCAAGGAACATGACAGGGTTTTTATGGTTAAGCGGGGTAGAATCTTTTTGTGAGCAAACGTAAGGGTTTAATTTCTTAGAGAAATGCGTCGGTTTTTCTCTTTTATTTAACATCTAAAATATATACTTAAGATTTGAAGTTCCTTAAATAAGTTTATTATTAAATAAAATCCGCACAAAGAAGATTTGCTTGACTTATGCATTTATAAGGATTGTTTTACCATGACTGACAAAGTTTAGGTTTTAAATATTATTTATTTGCTTAGAAAAGACATCTTAGTAATAAAAATCTCAAAAAGTACACAGAAAAGTAGGGGCTTTTGCAAAATATAGAATTCTCAAAATTAAAGTCACGGAATAGCCTTAAAAAAACCTACAAAATGTAGTCACAATTGCCATATCAATATTAAATTTAAACAAAAGCAAAAACTAAATTAATTTTTTTGCATAAGAAAATATAAGATAAATCCTCTGATAAATTTTAATATCAAAAAAGAAAAACAAAAGCCACTTTAGGGATATGAAATTCATAGCCAGCAAGCATTATTCAAGAGAAGCTAGGGCAGGTGAGTTATATCTAAACAAAGACACAGCTTAGGGACTCCGAGCAATGTTCGTTTAAATAAATACTTTCGAGACAAATTGCGCGAATAAAGTGCAAAGCTTCGGGGCTTCCACAGATTCCCTGCTTTAGTAGTAACTTTTCACCTGCCACTAGCCACTTGCCACCCACTTAAGCCACCATCCTCTAACCCAACCTTGCCTCTAAATTGCAGCTTCATGCACCTGGACGACGAGGGACGCAGCCTGCTGATGCGCAAGCCGATGCGGCTGAAGAACATCGAGGGCAGGCCGGAGGTCTACGACACCCTGCACTCCAAGGGTCGCGAGGTGAGTCACGAATTCCGAATCCCGAATACCGAATCCTGGCTATAATTAGCCCACTGCACGTGGCCAAAGGCAGCTCGGTCTGTGCGTGCACGAGCGAGGCTGCAATAAAAGGGCAGTAAAACCATTCATGGAATCCACTGACTTGCTTCTCCTTCGGCTAAGTGCAAAAAGTTTGAGTCAAGGAGCGAGCGAAGCAGGCACTGCATACTTGTTGGAGTTATTTAATGCTCATGACGCTGTTAGCCGGCCATGTAATTGTTTGTGTGACGACTGCATGTGGGTCCTTTATGTTTGTTTGTTTGTTTGCTGGCGGGGAATACCTGGTACTTTTTAAAGGAAAATAGGGAGTATTTGTGTTCATCTAACACTTCTTAATATGCTAGAAACTTTAGAAATCTCAGGAAAAATAAATTTTTTTCATTAAATCCATCCTTGAACGTTAGGAGCTCAGCATTTTAAAGGCTAGAGCTGCCATAAAATCCACCTTAAATAAATCTTTCCCTATTTATTGTGATTAGACTAAACTCCAATAATTTTAGTTTTTAAGAACACAATTTTTTATATGTACAAAAATCTTTTTCAATCGATAAACCATCAGACCAAAACTTAACTCAATCAGACTAAATTAAGGAACACGAGAGACTATTTTCCAGCTTCCCTTAATATTCCTCCCCCTAAAAGTATGCATTAATTTTTTTCAAACTCACTGTCGGGTATTCTATAGTCGTTTCTCTCGTTTATATAATTCCTACCAGTCTTTGTCTGGAATTGGAACATTTTACAGCAGTTTCCTTATGCTAAAGTTGCCTCGAATGCGAGTACGTGCCCAGGCTGTTGGCTGGATTAAATAAAAGGCTCAAACTGCTCGCCGACAAAAGTTTTCTCATCGTAATAAAGTGGCTTGAAGTTGGGGTCTATACTCCTATTTTTTTCCAAAAGTTTGGAATAATTCTTGGAATACTATTTTATTGATTTATGTTCCGGAATTCGGCTTTATTTTTCTGTTCTTGCAAGCGGCAGAGTTTAAACCCTTTACAAATCAATAATTTAAATAAAATAAAATGTTTCCCTGTTTGATTTTTTATTTATACAGAATATTGGCTTATAATTTATATAGTTTCCATGCATTTCCTGCACTTTATATTTCCTTCAATATTTAATGTTTGTCAGTTTTCGAAAATGCGCAATGCTCATTAAGCAAATGGATTCGGAGGAGGCTTCAGGCCGCAATCTGCATAATTTAATTGGCATACCTTCCGCGGCTGGGAATGCCAACTAAGTTGGCCAAAACTGACTCGGCTCTACCGGTGATTTGAAGCTCATTAAGCCAACACCAGCCGAGTGCTGGCTGCAAATTGCATAAGCTCAAGTCAAAAGTCGCTTTAAAGTTGGACATCTAACCTCAATTAGCCCAGGAAGAGGTCCTGCCCTGCCTGAGTGGCGGCTGCAGGGGAACATGCTCCTTCTAGACCCAGTTCCACTCCCAGTTCCAGTTATAGTTACAGTTACAGTAACAGTTTCTATGCTAATTAAGTCAGCATCAACGCCAACAACGGAAATGGCGCTACGAATCCTTTTTCACAATCAAATTTCATTTCCCCTTGGCCCTGCAGGGAGGTTCCTTCACAGGCACACTGCATTTTAATGTGCGCAAAAATTATGCAATGCAAAAATATTATATTTGCCAGCTTGCCATTTTATTTAAGTACTCGAACGACATGCAAATTGCTGCCTGGCTCTCTCAGGTAATTATTGTAACGAAGCTCTGCTTAAACGATGGACTGGCGGCCATTTAAGTTGAGAGAAATAAACATTAAGTTTACATTGGGGCCATTTAACACAACGGGATTTAGTGTCTTAAGCATGTGGAGAAGGGCTTCGCTTCGGGTTCTGGCTTTTGGAGTTAATAAAACTTTACTACCGCCAAGTTAAACCATATCCCAGCCTTGGGGAAGCCCACGAAAGCTGGCTTTAAGTAGTTTACTATTTACTCGCCTTTGTTAATATCATGAACTGGCAAACTTTGGTGCAAATATTTTCACCCTGCATTTTTCATGACCACAGACAGCATTTTCATTTAATTTGTGTACGCCAGTTGCCTTGCAAATTGCAATTTCAATTTCGTTGCCAAAAGGTGAGGCACAAGTGGCAAAACAAACTTAACTGCCACAGAATGCAGTTAATATTTGAATTCCTCAAGGGCCAGGAGGGGCTCCGTCTTCGGCAGAAGCAGACTTCTGCTCCGGAAGGAAATGCACAAGCTCCTTGGGTAACTTATGCCAATGGTGTTCACCCGCAAAACAAATTGGCTGGAACATGGATTTTCCTGGGAAATAATACAGAGACCTGTCATGCTGGCAATTTAAATATTTTCTATATTTTTAAATATATTTCCTAGAGATTTTCCATTTATTTTTTGTATTGAATTTCTGTCAGGGAATTTCTAAGAAATGTAAAAAACGAGAAAATCACAAACTCATTTCCTATACTCACTTGCAACTTACTCCTTTTATTATTTGATATTTATTCCTGAATTTCTATGAAATATCTCTAAGTTCAAAGTGCATCTTCAGTTCGTTGTTGTCTGAGAAAAGACTACGACTTCCAGAGGGCACTTACTCCCCTGTGCCCCTCCAGCTTTTCATAATTCTGCAGCAAACATTGAAAAAGGCGGAAAAAGTACAAAATTTGGCGCGAAGTCCTTCGGGGATGGAAGTGCAGTGCCGCCTGGAGGGAAAGCGGCACGTGGCCGGAGGAAAACCAAACTTACACGCCGAAAACTTTAAGAGCCTTGCCTCGGTATATATGTATATGTATATATTTCGTATTTATTTGACGCTCTGCAGCTGCAACAATTTCCGGTTCCGGCGGCAACAGCAGCCGCTCCTCGCTCCTGTTTATATTTACATAAAACAATTTTGGACAACTTTGAGTGCTAACCAGTCGCGCGCTGGCAATTATTTGCATTCCCCGCTCGGGTAGGAAAAAAATATTAATGAATATGAAAAGCCCGCGTGGTTCTTCCGGAAAATAATCTATATTTTTCCCTCTCAGATTCAGGCTTATTAGAATAATAACTCCTTCTTTATTGTTGAGTTGGTAAATAACAAATTCTTGTCATGTGTGCTGTCGTTAGGTATAAGTTTCCCTTGTTTTGGGGGCCTTGTTTCTGCCTCCTCCGGGTGTTGCATAAATTTGTGCTGCGCAGCTGAGTGAAAATTGGCAAAGTTTATGCGGGCGGGTGAGTGGGAAGTGCATTCTGCATTTTTGTTCTGTGCATACAAAGCAATGTGTGTGGCTTTAAGTTGCAACTGCAACTGCAGTTTATTGTGGCTGCAGCGGTTGACGAGTCAGAGGGAAAAGCATAGAAATTAATGTGACTAACTAACACATTGAAGTGCCTCCTCTGGGGTCCATTTTCAGTCTAATCCTTTGACTCTTACTTCTTAGTTTTTTTTTTTTTTTTTTTTGCCTGGTATTTTGTGACTGGTATTGCTTTCTGCAAGTTTTAATGCCCTTACCACTTTTACTGCCATTACCACTTTTATTACCTTGACGTGTGTGTGTGTGCTGGCCAAGGTGGTTAGCTTTTGAAGGGTTCTACATTCTCAACATTCAAACTTTCACGTATGTGATTTCGTTTTTGGTAAAATTTAACACTGTGGGTGTTGGAATTTAGCTTGATAAATTAATATAATATTATTAATGCATTAAATTCTGACTGACTGGTTTAATTTTATAGTATATTCAATGAAGCCCTTGTTTTTATTATTACTTTATCTTTCAAAACTGTCCAGAAATTTTTAAAGAGAATAAAGAAATATATTATCGTCTTAAATTATGAATAAATCACTTAATTAAGACATCTAAATACATAAATATTCATTATTTTAACAATATTTCTTATGATTCTCTTAATAAAGACAATAAATGTCAAGAATATGCTATATTTATTAAGAAATATTTAAACTAAATAATTCAACATTATAATAAAAGAATATACTATATTTTCCTTTTTTAAAAGATTTTGAATACTCCTTCTTATTAAGATATTAATATTCAAGAGTATTCAATATTTAGTGAGAATTTTAGGCATTAAATTTCAAGAAAATTGAATATTTATTTATAAATATTTCTACAGAATAGTTTGACGTCTTCTTTTATAAATAAATTTCCTAATTAACACATTCAAATACAAAGATATAAAATATTTCTGTAATATGTCTAGGAAATCATTCAATTAACGCGTTAAAGTACGGAAAATAAGAAGTTTTTGTTGAGATTTCTTATGATTTGTTTTAATAAAGGAATTCCAAACAATAAATTAAACTAAATGAATTATTTCTTCAAAACACCACCAAACCCTACTGAATTTAATATTAATAGAAGAACTCCTACCCCTTTATAATACAATTTCCCACTTAAATAGATTTTAACAACAGACAACTCAATCGCTTACCCGTTTAATCCACTTAACTTCTTCGTGCTCACTTCATCACCTAATCCGCCGCACAGTTGGCTTACTCCTTTTGCCATCAACTCACCACCCCACGTCTTGCTAAATTGTCTCATAAACTTCCACAAGCTGCTGGCACAAACGTCGTATGAGTGACATAATTGTAGCAAGCAGCGCGGCATGAAATTTTTTAGTTAGACTGCGCGACACTTGAGCAGTTTTTATGCCGCACTTCCAAGCCAAGCCAATTCGAGGGCTCAACTGCCTGGAAAAACAAACTAATTATGACCGCGGGTGTCTTGGGCGGATTGTAGTGCCTAGAGAGAGGCAAGGGGCGTTGAGTAAATTAAACCGTCGGGAAAATAAACCGAGACAGGTAAAGAAAACTCAGAAGCATCGTGGAGAGGGAGTGCAAATGAAAATTACAACGACACGCATCATAAAAAAACACAAGCCAAGGAAAAGTGCTTACAGGAAAAGCGAGGGAGGACAGGCAGGCAGGAAGCAGCATCCGCAATTGACAGTGAAATGCTTTTTAAACGTTTTCTCTTAACAGGAGGGGCTGCTGCTGATTCCAGGACTTTTGTTTTTTGCTTTCCTTCTCTTGGCTTCCTTTTTTTTTTGTATTAATTTCATTTTCATCTGGCTGGCATTGTTGCTCTCTATCTGTCCCTCTATCTCTGGCGCTGCAGGGGAATTGCCAATAAAAATTTAATTACCAAAATGAGCAATTATATTTCTTTAATTAAAGCTGTCAAAAAACATGACACAAACTTGATGACTTATTTGTTCATTTTTAGATCCTTTCCTGCTCGAAGGCCACCTGTACGAGCAGCATCATGAACATTGGCAATGCTGCGGTGGAGGCCCGCAAATCGGACTTGATTCTAGAGCATGCCAAGGACTTTTTGGAGCAGTACTTCACCTCGATAAAGCGGTGAGTTTTGGTCCTTTTGAGAAAATAAAATAATAATTTATAGCAATAGCATAGCTTTAATTATTCTTAAAGCGTGTTTCTTTTCAAAAAATATATTTTTTTTTTGGGAAATTAATCATTGTATCTCCTATCTCTCTTGCAGTACATCATCCACCGCCCACGAAACCAGGTGGAAACAGGTGCGCCAGAGCATCGAGACCACGGGGCATTATCAGCTAACCGAAACCGAGCTGATTTACGGAGCCAAGCTGGCCTGGCGCAATTCTTCACGTTGCATTGGTCGCATTCAGTGGTCCAAGCTGCAGGTGGGTTCTTCCAAATCCCTGATTTATGGCAAATAAATAGTAGAAAATATTCTTATAAACAAGAAGGAATTATAATAAGCTGGGTGAAAGCCAAGCCGCATTTAACAAAAGCATACGACCTCGATTTATCAGGCTCTTCACCAAGTCCGTAACCTTTCTCGCTCCCGAAAGCAGCTTTCATCATCGTCTCCTCCACAAAATATGATAACAATTCATCAGGGCATATTTAGGCTTAAATATGTGTGCCATTCAACGAAATTATATGGGTGAAACACAAGCAGCCGAAATTTGTCTCAGAGCACAAATCACAGATATATGTTGTGTGCTTATGTCTGCCACATTATTCTGGATTTATGCGTTCTTCTGACAAATGTCGGAGGCGCGACAAGAAGGCAGCTCTGTGGAGGGAATAATACTAGACGAGAAACAAAAAGCAGACATTTGAAATGCAAATCCTCGTAAATTTTAATTTAGTAAAAAAAGAAATATTCCTCCTTTTTCAAGGGGGAGGATACAAATTATAATGATCAGCAGCAGTAGTTAGCTTTGTGTGTCTGCTTGGTAATGTGTGAACAGATTTGCATTTCCATGTGAATGAGCTCAAGAAACTGAGAACTCCAAGAGAGAGAGAGAGAAGGAGAAAGGAGAAAGTAGGAGACTTGCCAGGAGACAAGCTGAGAAAGGTGACACTAAAGTCACCTTCAATGCGTGAAATGTGTGTGTCTTGCCATACGAATTATTTATCAAGAAATATGAAGAAACAAGAATTTGCATTCAAATACGAATTTCTTGTTGAGATTTTGCGAAATTGAATAAGAAATATATGACATTTTTAGTTAACTTAACTATGAGCTTAAGAAAAACATGTTTCCAGTAGATGGAAGCCCAATCAGGACAAGAAAGTCTTTAAAATTTAATTTAAATTTAATTATATTCTCAATAAGATTTGTGTAATTTAGTTATTAAGGCCAAAGAAGAAGTTGTTCTGTATTTTTCTAACAAATCAATCTAAGTAAACTACACTTTAAAAAATAATTCATATTTTTTTATTAAAAGCTCTAATGTAAATTCTCCTCTTTCACTACAAAAACCTTTTAATCTTTTTCTCAAAGTGATAAACTTCATCTTTGCCCTTTCTCCAACTCCGTTTTCATAATGCAAAAGGTCCTAAAAACATTTTCCTATCTCCATAACTCTTAACTTTATAATGCAGAAATTTTATTAAATTAAAAACAGAGAAACAGAGTTGGCAAAAGTTAGCCAATACCACTTAAACATGTTTTTTCGAAACACAAAAAAGAGTGTGGAAAACTTTGCTTTAAATGAAATGAGATATGTGTGGGGAAAGCACTTAAAAAGGGTTTCGCTTTCGACCGCTTTCCAAACTTAATTAGGAAACTCGTTTTACATTGGGAAACGCCTACCGCCCTCCTCCTCCGACGACAGGGCCAGAAACCAACACAGCAGAAAATCGAATGAAGAGGGGTCTCGCCTCTTCCTTGGAAGCCAGAAAATGAATTTCAGTTTCGAGTGGCCTGTGCCACATAGAAATCCCCATAAAGCTAAGGATTCCGAGTCTAGTTCAGGTCCCCAAAAATAGGTAAAAGCCACAAAAACAGGTGTGAAAAAACAATTGTAAAGGCCCGAGCAGATAACACAAGCGAAAGGGAAAATCGAGAGTGAGAAGCTGAAATATTGCTGAAAAAATTTATTGAAGCGTAATAATTGAAAAAGGGTTTCAATGTATGAACAAGTTGTGAACAACTTTCGCTCTCTCCCGCTCTCTCTGTCTATTATGCGACCTCATGCCACAAAAACAAAGCAAATGTGGAAGTTACATAGAAATTTATGTCACATTTATCATACGCCCCGTTGGACGGCGGCGCAACAAAAACGGTTGGACAGCTGGGTGTGTAGAGCCTTCTGGCACTTAAAATTCATGAAAAAACAATTGTTGTGACTCTTAGTTTTGTGCAGCGCAAATACGGGTGATTTTGTATATTCTAGTTGCTGCCAGGAGCTAGATTTTAAGCTGAATTTTCAATGGAAAAACAACCCCGGGGAGAATGACTTAATGATTTATTCTTAAATTTTATATGTTATATATTTTGCAGGTATTCGATTGTCGGTATGTGACAACTACAAGTGGCATGTTTGAGGCAATTTGCAACCACATTAAATATGCCACAAATAAAGGCAACCTGAGGTGAGTAAGGACTTAATATTAAGCTTAAAAATACTTTAATAACTCCTACGTTTCACCCAAACTTTTCCGAAACTTATTTAATAACATAACTTTAACTGGAAATCTGAAAAATAATTAAAATTATTCCCAGATTGGAAACACATTTTTTATTTTTATTGTACAATTAACACTCATTATATTCATGAAATTTTGCATTTGGAGCTTAATTGCCTAGCTTATGATAATTACCGAGTACAGAGAATTTTTAGTTGCTCGCTAATCGTTTTAATCTTCGCAACTAGAGCTGCACATAATTTTCAATATTTTCCCGTACGAGTGTGTATGCTCTCTGGCTCATATTTTCAAAATTTTCCCAATAATCTAGTCCCATGCGCGGCAGGCGTCAGTGGATGTTTGCGGAAAGTGATTGGCAAATTATGTTTTTGGCCCTGCTAATTGGCCGAATTGAGTGGGGAGTGCGAGCGAGTGCGTTGCGTTGCTGCCAATTTGTTGCCACGAATATTGCCAGAGCCACCCAAAATCATTCCGTTCGCTTCGCTCGTCGTTGCACTTTTGACTTTTCACGCACATTAGGATGGAAAGCCCTGTGGGGCGTTGTTTTGGAAAAAGTTTCAACTTGAACTTTGTCTAACTTTAACGCTTTTCGCAAATTGTTTAATGTTTTGATTTGCCCAATAAATATTTTCCTTATTTTTTCAGATCTGCTATAACGATATTTCCACAACGCACAGATGCCAAGCACGATTATCGCATTTGGAATAATCAATTAATATTATATGCCGGCTATAAGCAGGCAGATGGAAAGATCATTGGGGATCCCATGAACCTAGAATTTACAGAGGTGAGTTAGGAAATATTAATATTATTATTAAATATTAAGAATATCATAATATATCATAAAATGGTTTTTATAAGATAAATAATTAGTTATTTGGCGCTAGAACAAAAATGATACTCTAACATTTGTGAATTTATTTATGTTCATGATTATTTCATGGTTAAATTATTTGCTTTTAATCTTTCCCGTTCTTAACTTAATTTATTCAACTTCGTTCCTGATTTTGCTCTTCTTAATTCTCGGGCTTGGCTTGTTGTAGTGTGCCCGTTTCTTTTTCCAACGCGATTGCCTAATCTACTTATGTTAGTGTGGCAATACCAACGCATTGGTAGTATTATTTAGGTTCATACATAACTTTTGAATAATTTAAATAACACAAATACTATATAACATTATTAATCGAAATTTATGAAGAGTGGTTTTAAGATATATTGCCTTCCTAAAATTAAAGAAATACCTTATTTTAATACTTTTATGTCATAAAAGACATTTAAGTAACTTTCACTTGCCTTTCCGCCAGTTCATTTCAACTGCCAATTATATACTCGACTCTAGCATGCTTCGACCGTGTCCAGAACGGCCCTTTACTTATACACATGATCCGTGGCGTAATCCAGCTATCAATTTACATATCGAACTCGCATAAATACATTTCTCCTCAGCCATCACAATATTTACACGCCTCAATTGCTGGCACACTCTGCCTTTTAAATCTGTCGCCTCCACCTTGTTCGGGTATGGGAAATGAGATGGAGACGACCTTTGTGGAACCAACAAGTTGGAAAAGACCCAGAGAACCCGCAACACAGGCGGCAACGACGGGAGCAAGTTCGCTCTATAACTCGTTGTAATAAATCTCTTTTTAAATACGCAAAAACCGAACAAACAACAAAGCTGTCAATAAATACGAGCACAAATACGGCAGCAGATGTTGCCACGGCGTGGGCGGCATATGCGGGATTGGCATCCGCCCAATCTCGTTCTGATGTATTTGCATATAAACCTACATATCTAGCCAGGCCACCAACACCAAAGTATCTCCATTTATTTTTACACATGTCACTTTTTATGTCCGCCGGCGGCGGCCTCATGTCGATTTTCGATTCCGATTCACATTTATTTGATGTCCAATCCCATCTCTATCCATCAGGTCTGCACCAAGCTGGGCTGGAAGAGCAAGGGCACCGAGTGGGACATACTGCCGCTGGTGGTATCGGCCAATGGTCATGATCCGGACTACTTTGATTACCCGCCGGAATTGATATTGGAAGTGCCGCTGAGTCATCCCAAGTGAGTAAACATGCAGATTTTATATCTACACCAAGTGGTATTTATTCAGGGGAAATCAAAGGTTTTATGCCAGTACTAGACATACTAAGTTTAGTAATTTTTCACGGAAGCCGCAGCCTGCTTTAGAAGTTAAAATACAAAGTAATTTTTATCCTTACCGTTATATATACCTGTTTTAAAAATTACAGGATTTTTTTGTTGAGCTTACATGGGTCTTAAACATTAAGTTTTCTCAGAAAGAACCCGAAAGGGGAAAACTTCTAGTTCATAATTAAAATTAGGTCAAGAATAAGCTTCAACTTGTTCTAAAAATAATCTGAAAATGTTATAGTTTACAAAGAACCAAGGATAAGAATTATAAAATAGCTTTCTCCATACTCTATATGCTTTATTCAAAATATTACATTTTTAAAAACGTTACACTCTCAATAATTAAAATTTAGACAAACACAAATACATAGGTTAATAGTCAGCAACTCGGGCAAATGCAAGACTATTATTGCCCTTGTCAAAAATCGTATAGAACTTGCCTATAAAGACATCCCCCAGTATCCACAGCTTATTGCTGGTACCCATAGAAGTAAAGGCCAACATGCAGTAGTTTTTGCCACTCTCCGTGAACTTCACGATGTAATCCTTGGGAGCCAGGGTGAAGATAGTTCCAGCGATATCCAGGTTGACTTTGGGCAACGTTGCGGTCTGGCCGCAGGGTACAAATGCCTCACCCGCGCTGTTGGCGGTGGCGCCCAGGAGGGTAACGATCTTGTTGAAGGCTGCCTGCGGTACCACGATCAGGGAGGTGCCTGTATCGGCAATGGCCTCGCATCCAGAGCAGAGCACCTGGCCATTGCACTTAATGTGAGTCACTGTGAACTGCCAGTAGCCCTTCTTCGAGACCGGGACCCAGGTGAGGCTGCCGGAGTAGAGACTGGGGTCGTAGCCTCCCAGGATCACCTCGCCGCCCTGAAAGGCAGTTCCTTGGCGTTTGAGGTAGAAAGAGATCATGGGCCGGTCGAGCTGGCCCTGGGCAATCAAGTTTCCGAACACGGTAGGGACTCCATCCACGGATATTGACGGGTAGCCCAAGCCCAGAATGCCATCGAATTTAGCAGCCACGAAGGTGGTGCCCGGCTCGGTAATGGCCTCGGCGAATGTCTGATTCTCGACCTGAAGACCCGCCCAAGTCAGGAGATCCTTTGAGAGAAATCCAGACAGACTGCCCGATCCATATTGAATTGCGAACTTCTCTCCATTCTCCACGTAGGTGCTGGACTGGGACGAGTCGTACTGGTTGTGGGTCTGGCACGCTTTGTTTGTCGTAGGGCACTTGGAACTCGGCACCCACAGATTGGAGGATCCCGTGTCGAACAGGGCATTGAATTTCTGCTCGGGTGTTCCCAGACCGATCACACCGTAGTACTCAGTGTCCGCATAGTTCTTCAGAGTTTCGGTGGCAGAGGCGGAGGAGGAGGAGCTGCTGGTGGCCTCCACTAGGAAGGAGTATTTGGCCGCCAGCAGAGTCTTCGCGGCCCTTACACCGCCATGGGTTCTGGTGAAGTTGCTGCTCGCCAGGAGCTGCACGCGCTTCAGCTCGGCGACGGCTTGGCCAATCCCGACCACCGCCAATATAACGATAAACACTTGCTTCATGTCTCTGCTGGAACTCGAATGTGACTAGACTCGACTTGGGTGCGGGGTTTAAATAGAATCGTTCCCATATCTTAATGTTTACTTGCAGCCAAAAATAACGGTGGAACTTTCCATTTGCCAAAGGGTTCTGGCATCTAATGACGTTGTCCTTATTTGGATAGAATCCATTTTTAGTCACAAAAAATATAGACATTAAAAAATAACAAAGTATTTGTTTTTGCCAGAATTCAGCTGTGTTTGCAGGGGTTCCATGACCAAATAAACCTGGGAGTTGCCTATGTTTGTCTTAATTAAGAATATGCATTAAACATTTCTTCTGACATTAGCTTGAATTTATAATGAATTATGAAAAGACACGTTTTTGATAATTAAATATATTCTACAAGAGATAAAGGCGTTGCTAGACAGAAAGTTTCTTTTTTGTTACCTTTTAAAACATATTTAATTTGACTTTATATATATTGTTAAGAATATGTCTATTTTCATAGCTGTTTGTGCTAAATTTGTTATTAAGTGATTAAGTGGGAATACAAATAAGGTCGTTGAACTCTGAATAACAGAACCCTTTCTAAAAGCCTGGTGGTTTTATTGTCTTTATAATAGTTAATTTCCATAAGAATTTCGCCATATAAACAATGGCTGTATGGTTGTTAATTATAGTAAATGTTTTCTTAACTAAAACTATTTATTTAATGAGTAATAATGTTGTTAATGTAGAGATGAAGTAGATAGCCACACTTGGTAAAAATTCAACACTTATTAATTATTATTTGAAGTATAAAACCTACGTCCCTCATTCACTTTAGCAAAGCCTATCCTCTCATTGCCCATGTCGAACACCGTGTAGAACTTGCCTATAAAGATATCGCCCAAAATCCAGTAAAGAATTCCCTCCAAAAACTCAAAGCCGGAAAGGCATACAGTCCGCCCATTATCCTTCACCCGTATAATGTAGTCCTTGGATACAGTGCCACCTATGTCCAGGTAGACACCGGGCAGGTAGCAAACACTTCTGCAGGGCACAAAGGCAAGGCCCTCGCCATCGTCGGTGGCATTCAGCAAGAGATTGATCTTCTTGTAAGCTCTTTCTGGAACCACGAGCAAGCTGATGCCCGTGTCGGCGATGGCCTGGCATCCGGGGCAGACCCGTTCTCCATACTCTATTCCGCCAATCTCCACTGAGTCTAAGGTGAACTGCCAGAATTCCGGCATCGAGACGGGCACGTAGGTGAGGTATCCACTATAGATCCGATGGTCGATGCCACCCCAGATGACTTCACCGCCAAAGTCAGAGGTGCCATCGCGTCGCAGGTAGAAGGAGAACACCGGATACCTGACCAGTCTCTGGGCAATCATGTTGTCCCACAGCGTGTTTATGCCAAAGTTGAGATGGTTGTAGGCCAGCCCGAGGATTCCCATGCCAGAAAATGAATCCGTCTCTGAGGTGGCCTCGCCAAACACATGGGACATGGGACAGTCAGGCCCGATATGCGCACAATGTCGATAGAGAAGAAACCCTCCAGGCTGCCACTTCCGTAGGGAATGGAACATTTCTGTCCTTCGAGCACATAAGATCTGAAGGCACTGGAGTTGTACATCCTCTGGAGCAGACACGTCGCGCACTTGACACTCGGCAGCCACAATGTCGAGGTTCCTGTATCGAAAGTAACATTGAAAACTTGCGGGGGCGTTCCCACCGATATTTCACCAAAGTACTCCAAGTTATTATCGTTTGAAAGGATTTCTGTGGACACTGCTTGTCTTCTGGCTGCCGTAATGTACCTGGCACCCGTATTGGCCATCATTAGTTTTAGTCCTTTAATTGTTTTGTTGTGGTTTTTGTTTCGGGTAATCCTTGTTCGTTGCGTTTGAGCTCTTGATAGGGCTATAAAAGCCATTAAAGACAGTAGAACAATCCATGTCTTCATGTCTGCGGTTTAAACTCAAATGTGACTCGATCCTAGCTCTTAAATACTTTATAAAATATTGGAAAACGTGGAAAAAACGTATAGGAATTATATAAATTCTAGAAATTTGTTGAATCATTATTAGCTTCTTTTTTTTTTGCACACATAATTATATTGTACAACTATTATTTATTTTATATTTAAAGTCACAGATTAATCTTCGGTTTGTGAAGCCCCAGTTTACGTGAAAATGTGTCTCTTGGCCATAGTTGGTTTAAAGAGAATATTTATATGTTGGGACTCTGGGATATAATAAATTTTAAGGAGTTTTCTCTTTGGGAAATTTAATATAGAGCAAGAAAAAACACTATTTTTTAAACTTCTGAAATTAAATATAGGTACAAACTATTTATAGTGTTTAAAAAAGAAGAAAATTAACCTAAAATTTTTTATATCTGGGAAAATTTACACATAGAATGATATAGTTGAATATTTAAACAAATTCAGTAATTAAAGTCATAAATATTAAAGTTATGTGAATATTATGAGAAATCGTTAATAGAACCTATAAAATGTATATAAATATTAAGTAGATATAATGAACTAAATATGTAACTAAATATATGACCTGCATGTGAATAAAAATGTTGGATTAATCATTAATAAGTTAATAAGTTTAAAGAGTATATGTATATATTAGTTAATGAGGACAAGTTTCTTAGCAAAAAATAAATTAGAGAAGTAGATCCCGAATCCCGAATAAATTATCTATTCTACAAGGATTATTTTTGAGGTACTTATTTACTTATTTAAAGGGTACATAATTTATTTAAAGAGTATATACATCGAGTACATTAACTCCCCACTGAAAAACGTCAAATAGTGTGCTTTACATTCTCCAAAAACCCAGCCAAGCTTATGTCAGAGACGAACATCAGCTGGCCAAGGGATGACATGTGGATATAGCCAAAGGATTTGCATCCACAATCGCGCGGCCAGCGTCGGGTTCTGGAATATCAAACAATAGTGCACCCGAAAAAAACTATAAACGTGCCACAACTATACCCTCTCCTCTCTGCCCTTCCCTTTGCAGATTCGAATGGTTCACGGAGCTGGGACTGCGATGGTACGCCCTGCCCGCCGTGTCCAGCATGCTGTTCGATGTGGGCGGCATCCAGTTTACGGCGACCACATTCAGCGGCTGGTACATGTCCACGGAGATTGGCTGCCGGAATTTATGCGACACAAATCGCCGCAATATGCTGGAGGTAAGTTGTAAAGAGTCCCGTTTCCCTGAAAATATATATATTGTAATTCCCGTATTGATATCTCGACGGCATATCCGCTCCCCCTTGACATTGTCCTTGCCGAATGTCCTTGATGTCTCCTCGTCGCCTTTGTCGCCGTTGTCGCGCTATGTGGCGCTTATTTCATTATGAGGCCGCAAAATGTGCGGAGGAGGAGGCGGAGTCCGTCCCGCCTTTATCATTCCTGCTGTCCTCGCATAAAGCTTCTCGCTTTTTGTTGTTTCTGTCCCGGAATTCTTTTTAGCCCGCCAGCAGCCAGCAGAAATGCGGCCAAATGGGAGGCAATGAGACTGCAAACTGGTTAAGAGCACTCAAGAAGGCGGCCCAGGCTTTAAGCCATGATTTACTTACCTGATTATAAAATGGCATTAAATCCAGTTAAAATTCGATCTATATTTTCATTAATTAATTAGCTAATCAACAGCATGAAAATGCCATTAGGTGAAGGTAAAAATGCATCTACATTTTATGACAGAATGATGCAAGTGAGGTTTAGCTTCATCTATCTATCCATCATTTTTGGGAAATAATGAGAGCATTTTGCATTTCCAAATATTTATTTCAGATTATTAATGTATATTCTACAGTTGTTATGCCATCAGTTAATAAAAAATAATAGCGATAAATATCACAATTATTTCTTTCTATTAATTGCCTTTAATTTCTTTTGAGTCGCATAGCTATGATTTTTTCTTTAATACATTTTTCAAAATTTAAATTTATTGCAAGGGCAAATTGATCTACTTAAATCTTTGTATAATTTAGTATAGAACGGTCAGTTAATTTATTTAAGAAAATTATGTCCAGATTTTGGCCTTTTTATGGAAGCCAATGCAATCTGGTTAATTGCAATAAAAAGCAATAAATATTTCTTGAATAATTATGGTTAGTCACTTTAGAGAGTCACTTGCTTTAAATAAATTAATTCGTAAATAAACTATTTACAAGAATTGTGTTATTTATGAATATACACATATAAATATTCATCTCTGCAATTAAAATAAAGTTAATTCCTTGCACATAAAAGCTGTTTGAAATTGAAAAAGTTGCAGGCAATAAAGTTGCCTATTAAAAAGCAATGAATATTTCTTGAATAATTAAGATCATCTATAAATACATTCCTGAATAACCTTCATACAATTAAATTCATTTGTATGAATATTTATAAAAATATTTATCTGTGCTAATAAAAAAAGGCCATGCTGATTCTTTGTAAATAAAGACTGTAATATTTTGAATTAATCGCAGGCAACAAAGTTGCCTATTTAATGGCAGTTATATTATATTATGAATAATTATAGTCAACCACTTCAGAGAGTCACTTCTTTAAATCAAATAAACACTTAAACAAATTATATACAATTAATATTTTTTTATGAGCATAAAAGTACAAATTTATATAAATTTTAAAATATTTTATATAAATATTTATCTGTGCAATTAAACAAAAAATTTCCCATTAAAGTGTTGCCACTTCCCCGCTTTAAACTGATTTGGTTTGTTAACCTCGATTTGCATGAGTCAACCAGAGAATTGGTTCTCCACTCATCATATTCGATGGCCTGCGGTCAAATCTATAATTGATGTCCGGTCAACAGGCTGCTGATGCTGATGAGGATGCTACTGATGTGTGAGAAAATTTATATAGAGGGAGGCTCCCCCCGAGGGCCACTTGTAATTATTAAATTCTGGCCACAAAATCCGTACCGTAGAAGCTGTAATCGAAAATCGTGCATATCTCATCTATTTCCAATTAGGAGAATAACTAACAAAATGGTTTTTTGAATACAAATCCGTAGACTGTGGCCCTGAAAATGGAGCTGGACACGCGGACACCGACATCCCTGTGGAAGGATAAGGCCGTTGTGGAGATGAACATCGCGGTGCTGCACTCGTACCAGAGCCGGAATGTCACCATTGTGGATCACCACACGGCCAGCGAGAGCTTCATGAAGCACTTCGAGAACGAGTCCAAGCTGAGGTGAGCCGAGGTCCTGATCGGTGATTATGGCCGTATATCCGTATCCGTTTCCTGTGGGCGCTATTTGTACGCCGCTCTGTTTGTTTATGGCCCAGTTGCGTTTGCATTTATGACATATCCCAGCCGCATGTTTATGGCTTAACGTGTTTTATTTGACTTGCCAAAAAGCACACACTTCACACACACAACACACACAGTCAGTCGCGGGAGGTAAACTCTTTGCAGGTGCAAAAATAAATTTATTGTTTCCAATTTGCTGTCGCCAGCGTTTATGTAAAGTGCACGCGAGACACATAAATGCCGCACAATATGTCAAACTTTTGCCCAGCTGTGGAGCTCTGTGGGAGGAGACGGTGGCTCCGAAGGATGAAAAGGACCTGGCTTAACACAGAAATTAATATATCTTTTTTTTTTGTTTTTTTTTTTTTGGGTTGGGTAAAGAGTTTTTCCAGTGAGATTTATCCTAACAAAGTCAGGCTTTTTTGTTAATATTTAATTGTGCAAATATTTTGTTTAAATAAAAAAAAAAAACGTTATACATTTGTTAAACTCTTCTTTGAGCTTGTTTTTTTTTTTTTATTACAAATTTAATTAATTTGCAAGTATAAAATAATATTTGTACACGAAAATTAAGTTAGACCAGGCGAACTTTTACACATTTAAGGATTATGTTATTATTATTAAACATCTATTCAAGTCTCTTAAATTATTTTTATAGTCTTTCTGTCTTGATTTTCCTAATATTTAGGCAATTTGATCTAGTTAGCAAGCTTAAAATGATATTTTTACAGATAAATTAATAATAACTAACTTAATGAAGAATGTTATCTGCAAATAATATGAAGATTAATTTGTATTTAGTTCCTTTATTTATTAACTTATTTAAAATCCCTATTAAAGCTATTTTTTGGCCCAATTCACTTACTTTAATTTAAATTTAATGTCTTTTCCGTCTTAAGTTCCCCAATATTTAAGCAATTTAAAATCCTCAAACCTTCACCTTCTTCGCCAAACACTAAATCAAGGGCATAAGCCACGTGTCTATTTTTATGGCAACAGCCGGCGAGGGCAGCCACAATTAAGTCACTTAACGTTAATCTCCCATTTGGGCCACTAAAAATACCTTTGGCCATATTTCAAATGGCAGACATTTGCATTTACTGAATGCCGAAGGATTCCCCCCACTCGTCAATTACAAACAATTACTTACCCGAAAGGACTCTCTGTTTTTCTCTCTATCTCTCGTCTGCTTAGGAACGGCTGTCCCGCTGATTGGATTTGGATCGTGCCGCCGCTGTCGGGGTCCATCACGCCGGTGTTCCACCAGGAGATGGCCCTGTACTACCTGAAGCCCTCGTTCGAATACCAGGATCCCGCCTGGCGCACCCACGTCTGGAAGAAGGGGCGCGGCGAGAGCAAGGGCAAGAAGCCAAGACGTAAATTCAATTTCAAACAAATCGCTAGGTAAGTACTTACAGGCGACGCGCGGCGACCTTTGCTTCCGGATGATGATGATGTTGCTGCTCCTGTATCCTTACTCCTATCCTTGCCTCACGTATGCTTCAGCATCCTGTCCCCCCGCGTAATTGTCCACGGGTGTGGGCTCCTGTTTTCGCTCGTTGTGCGAGCGTGTCACACGACGGCATCAGCAGGGATTAGCTTTTAAGTAGATTACATGGATTGTGGTTTATGGCCACGGGCTGGGCTCCTCCTCGTTCGGTCCCAGTGTTATCAAGTCGCTTGGAAAATTCGGTGCATTGCATCGTGTTTTTGTGGTCCTCGTTATTGTTATTTTAAATGTTATTCGCCGGGGATAAGGTTGCTGCCTGCCGCTCCTCCTCTTTTCTATCCGGGATCTCCTGTGGGGCGACATGGGGTTTAGGGGCTTAGGGCATATGTGTGCCACCGAGGTTGATTGTTATGCAAATTTGACGGCTTTATTTTATTCGAGGTGAAATTTAAGACATTTTAAAACTTAGTTTTGCCTGTGAAAAACAGGTAAAGGTAAATTCCTGCCATATCATTAAATAGATGTGAATTTAAAGCAGCCTTAAATGAGAATTGTTACAAGATATAAATTAATCAGGCTTGGTTCTTTAATAAAATATAAGTTCCTAATTTTGATTGCCTTAATTATGCTCTCTACAATTTTATTATTAAATTTTTAACTACAATTACCTTAGTTCATCTATCCCCATAAAATATGTAAATTTAAAGCAGCCTTAAAAGAAAATTATTGGAGTAAATAAATTATTCCGGCTAGAATCTTTAATAAAAAGTAAGTTTTTAATTTTTATAAATTTATTTAAGCTCCCTTTTAAATATATTTTTTTTTACATTCTCCACTTAATTACCTTAGTTTATTCATACCCATTAAATATGCAGCATTTAAGTGGCTGAAATGCAAGTTTATAACCAAACAAAGTGCGTATTTTATATTTTATTTAATTAAATCACAATTGCAGCGAAGCAAATGAAGCAAAAAACCATAAGCTTGTGCAAAAATCTGTGACAATTAGGCGCTTAGTCAGCTGCATTTTATCCTTGCCGCCTATTCAGGCATTCCATCCATCAATTAATCCAACAAACAGCTGCGGTTGTGGGCTCTAACAAATAAAATCAATTACACAATTATGGCCGAGAGGAAAACCAGAAAAAATACAGCCACCTGAAAATTGCTGTTAAATGAGGCGTTCAGGGTACTGATGACGATGATGATTATTTAACGACCGCACTTTAAATCCTTACATATTAATGCCGTTGTCCACGCTGCCATATACACATATTCTCCGGCAGGCTAATTAATTTTAATTTACTGCAATCAGCTCGCCCCCGAAATTCATTAAAAAGTTATCAATTAAAATTGTTGCAAATTGCACAAGCTGCCATTAAATCGAGGTGTCCCTTCGAGTGCGAAACTTTTTATCAATGCATGTAGCAGTATTTACGCATTTACATGGATATACGACGAATGCTGGCAGGATATATATCCTGCTGGAATGCTGGAATGACAGCCTGCCGACATAATTAAGTTTAATTGTTTCAGCACGCGCCGCGCCTCTTAGCGCTGATGAGATGGAATGGAATTAAATCAGCGCTGACATCGACAACTTTATGAAAATGAAATTATATTCATGTCCTGGCACAAAAGTGTGCAGCGTAATGCGTGTATGGATCGAGGAGGTGGAGTAGCTGGTCCTGGGGAGTGCCAGACATATTGAATTACATTTAAACTGCCTATAAGCATCCATTTGGCCTCTTATCCCAGAAAGTAGTGTCCCCATCAGGAGCAGGCAGCAGGCACCGAGTGGAGGCAACAATGGGATCCAAAATAAAAATAGTAAATACGAATCCTCTCTATAAGGATTCGAAGCGGGGAATACTCTGGAAGGAATAAAGATAAAATGGAAAATTAGCTAAAAATAATACGATTTTAACTAAAGAACACTAATATAATTTTTTGTCTTATTTTGTGTTTAATTTGATTCTTTAAAAATTTAAAATTATGCTGGTAAATAATATTAAAAGTGTATTAATATGGAAAAGATAAGCAAAAAATTAAGAAAAATATGTAGTTAATTTCTATGCACTGTTTAATATAATTTATAATGCTTATTAAAGGGATAAAGTCATAAAAAGCTGAAAAGATTATTTTCTGTGAGTTTTTTTGCCTCTAAAAATAATGTATATATTTTTTCAAGAACTTCTTAACGACGAAAAATTAAGATTAATATATAGTTAATTTCTGAGAGTTTACGAATAAAATTTATAATGTTTTTTTTTTTTTAAATGAGGATAAAGTCTAGAAAATTCAGAAAAGATTATCCTAGATATTTTCTGTGAGTTTATTTGCCATTAAAAATATTTAAATATATTTTTAAGAACTTTCTAACGATTAAAAATTTATTTTTACTGGAAATATTTACTCCCTAGATAATACATTAAATTACATTATTGTTTTAAATATTTAAATGCATAAAGAAAGCCGGAATTCGAAGGGAAATATAAGAACCATCTTCACCTTAAGTAGAATTCCTAGAAAGCTATTGAAAGGATAAATATAGACTTGAGAAAATATTAAACAAATGGGTTTTAAATGTTTAAAATTATCACGAAAACAAAACTTTTGATTATAGGTTTCAATGGAAATATAATACTCCTTCAAAACCCTTAATAAAGGGTATAAAAATCACAGAATAAAGACCAAGTGCTAAAGAAAAAGGAAGCACAGCAGCGATGTCTGGCGGTGAAGCAGCATAAGGCTTTCGCCTCCACTCACATGTACTCCAAGGAAAACTCTGATACCCCTTTCCCCTTGTTTGTTTTCCCCAAGCTTTTCCTCTATGCATAAAATTTTATGCGATTTCGCTTTAAATGGCGAAAATGTGAGAGAGGCTCGCGTGAAGGGTGCAGCGCCTTTGTGCAATAAAATGCTTATGCGTCTCGTCCTCCGCCCTTTGATTATTGACTAACCATGTGCGAGGGTCCTTACAACAATGCTCGATGTATGCTCCAAGTCGTAGACAATTTTCCAATTACATGTCGTGTCAATCAAAGTGGCTATGTTCTGGGTTCTATGCTCTACATATGTTCTATGGGTTGTTATGGCCTTACCCCCGTACATGAAGGCTTATGAGTCTAATGATTATGATGGCGGCCTGCCTGTCGCTGACGCAGCTTTAAGTGGGTTCAGTCTGTGCTTAAATCTCGGACCAATAAACACTCTTGACTCTATTCTCCTTTCAGGGCTGTGAAATTTACATCGAAGCTATTCGGACGCGCCTTGTCCAAGCGAATCAAGGCCACGGTCCTGTACGCCACCGAAACTGGTAAATCCGAGCAATATGCCAAGCAATTATGTGAGCTGCTGGGACATGCATTCAATGCGCAGGTGAGTCTGTAAAAAAGGATGTAAAAATATATTTAAAAAAAGGGGAAGAAGTTCAGGAGCTAAGATTTCTTTACAATCTAAAAGGAAAGTCTAACTAAAGCTCAGAAAATATATAGTTCAGGAGAACCTGCTCTCATCTCAGGAACTAGACAATTTCCAAAAGAATCCCCATAGGTTAACCTTAAACCAAGCGACCGTTTAAGCTTACATTAACTTAATTTAAATTTAAAATACCCGAAAATCCTAGAAAACTCCCAAACATACACCCATTGCTCCACAGTTTCTCTATTCCCTTACAAGTTTTGTGGCAATAAAGCCCCTGAAATGAGCTCCAACCCGGCATATTTTATACTGCCAAATGACAGGCCTAATTTGACATTATAAAGCGCTCTAACCTACTTCTAAAATTAGTCTCATTTCGGGATGCCTGCCCTTACTTAACCTGCGACCTTAGGCCAATGGGCGAAAGGCCAGGCCAGGCGCCACATGAGACAAATTAGCATAAAACCGAAATTTACTTATACACTTTTTTGGGGCATCAGCCTGGGCAGTGTGTCCAGTGAGGAGTAGCAGCTCCTCCTTGCATGTGTGGCAAAATAAGATAAGCTGCAAACACCTGCGACAAACTACAACGGGATACAGGATACTCGAGGAGCCACGAGCTCATTAGGCCAGCTTTCTGGGACTGGGATTCAGATTAGGAGGATGCGTGGTCCCGGGCCATAATGACCACAAAAGTGTCTGACATAGCAAAATTAGGAGGAAGATGGGAAAAAGTACATAATACGCAATGCTAAGGCGGTAAATTGTTTATTCATTTAGATATATTGCATGTCCGACTACGATATATCCTCCATTGAGCACGAGGCATTGTTAATTGTGGTGGCCTCCACCTTTGGCAACGGCGATCCCCCCGAAAATGGCGAGGTAAGTCTAAGTCCCCCACCGAGATCATATCAAGCTAATTAATGGATTAGGTCAAGCCTCCTAACGACCTTTAACTTTTCCTTGCCTTTTCCCCAGCTCTTCTCGCAGGAATTGTACGCAATGCGTGTCCAGGAGTCGGGCGAGCATGGACTGCAGGACTCCAGGTGAGTCAATAGATACAGCTTCTTCCTTTGCCCGCCAGGTCCTTGCATAAATTTGGAATAAATCAATTTTTTGTACTTCGCTGCAGCAGCCAGGGTGCCAGTAGCCGGAGCTAAATTGCTTTTCAAGCAAGTTTTCTTTCATTTTGAATTTCAAGCTTATGCAAATGGACCTGCGCTCTCCCTGTCCTGTGCTGGCCCCATTTTTGTGTATCAATTTTTATTGCATTCCTTGTGGCCAGATTTTAATCCCTTGAGGGGGTCGGAGTAGCACACAACTTGGATTAATTAATTATTTTGCATTGGCAGACGTGGATGCCATAAAAAGGGATCGAGGGAAAAGAATATTTAAAAATCAGGGAACTTATTTTAATTTTATAAGGGAAAATGGGATAAAGTTGGAGATATTCTGTGCAATTTTTGTTAAATTTGAATTTTCTCATTACTTTATTTAAATTCTACAAGAGTTCTTAGAATGTAGGCCTTAAAAAAGGCTAAATAATATTAATAAAAGGACTACTTAACCCATGTCTAAGTGGTTTCCCTTGAAGACTTACCCACTGTGTCTCCCTTTTTCGAGTTCTGGGTATTCCTCGACTCGACTCGCTTTATTGCTGACACATATTTGGCATTTTTGTATTATTAATTGGCCGTCGTCGTCCTTGTCTGCCTTCTGCGTGTCAGGAGCTTTAAAATTACAAAACACACAGGGACACAGACATCGTGGCACACACAAAGGATAAAGACACGACGCACTTAAGTGCGTGCCGCTTGAGAGAGCTGACAAATCCGCGCAATTTCCCCTGCCCTCCTTCCTGGAAAGAAAAAAACAATAACAATAATTTTGTTATTTCGATATTTTCCCTCACGTATGTCTGTGGAGGGTATTTATGATGTAAGGGGGATTTCCGCTTGACAACTTTGACAACACACGAGCTAAATTTATACCCAAACCAGCTGTGAGTTGCTGCCGCTGCCTGTTGAAAATGAAATTGAAAATTCATATGCTCCTCGAGGACTAAACACACTTCCCCTTCAGGGAAGGAAGCCAATTCAATAACATATTACAGCAGTCAGGAGCCGCCGTTAAAAAATGTCCTGCGGCCGTTGCGGCGATAAGGGAGATACTTTAATTGAAAAATAATGGCCCGGAATCTCTGATCTGACATAATTGTGCGTGCGCTGTTGTTTCCTCGGCTTGTTTATTAATTTGTATTTATTATAATCATTAGGCAGGATGTGGAGTCCCCCTCTGGGTGGTCTTTCAGATTCACTCTTTTTGTCTGCTGTTAAAACCAATTAATTTGATTTATTATTTCTTTTATACAAACCCATTGTGTGTATATATCTGTGTGTTGTTGAAGCGGTCCTTCGAGTTTATTTGGGCGGAAGTTTTTCGCAGAAATCGAGCTGATGCCTGTGTTAATTGGATGCCTTCGTTGAATGATTAATTGTTTAAGGCAATATTTGGTGTATCTGAGATAGATTTTGGAGTATTTTTGGTTGTCAATTAAATTGTAAGGTGAGACGAATTACAGTAGTTCTGAGATTAGTCATTGTAATTAAATACATGAAATAACTGGTAAAAGGATTTAATTTACTTGATATACCTTTAAATAAGAGTCTTATTATTAAAAAATTAATTATATCCTTAGCTTACTTTATGTTTAAAATCCTCCAAACTCTTCTTAACTTTCTCTCCGATCTCTAACTCTTCTTATTAAGATCCTTGAGGCTTCTAGAATTATTTGTATAATCTCTTAGCTATTTGTTAACAAAAATTAAAGCACTCTCCTTAATCGAATTATTTTTTTTGCCAAGCCATCATTAGAGAAGTGAGTATGCCTTGTCCCACGCTGCGTATGAGCAATTTAAAGAACCAAGCTGTTGAGCTCGATGCCCCGAAATCGCTTCGGGGAAGGCAGCATCATCAGCAACATCATGTGAGCCTGGCTCCTGCTGCCGCTGAAGGACCTTCTTTTGGCTGCTTAAACGCTCGAGTGAGCTTGCCTCGTGTATTTGCTTTTTCTCCCCCCTTTCTCCCGAGGCATTTTGTCGCTTCGGAAATTGCTTTGCTGTTAATTGTTTGCTTCAATTGATTTAATTTTAAAGCTCAGCCAGCTTGCCAACTTGCTGGCGCTGCTGGAACTTTGCCGAAACTGAAACTGAAACTCAAATAGTTGCTTAATAGTTTGCAAATAGTTTCGGGAGTTAAAATCGAAGCTGAGCGCCAGTGACTTTTGATACAATTTCTCCGGTTGACCCGGCAGATTGGCACTTAGTTTCTCCATGTGGGAGGAATCCTTAAAAATCTGCAAAAAAGCAGCATCCTGACCTTGCCCTGCTTTGAGTCAAGTGACTGTCAGCTCAGGCTCACTTAATTGCAGTCTATTATGCCATCAACGCCTCTCGGTGTGTGTGGGCGTGTGTGCCCTTAAGTGTCTCCAGCGACAGGTGTGGGCAGGTAGCCCGTGTGTGTGTTTTTATGTGATGTGCTGTGAGCACCTGACATCCGCATCCTGTTGTCTGTAAACTGCAACTATACACGCCATGGTCGTGGGGGGCACTTATCCTCCCCCTTGGACGTCATCGTGTCAAGTTCTCTATCAAAGTTCCCGCTCTGATGATGCCAGAGAACCATCAGCTGGCAATTACTTCACTTTGCATAATGAGTCGGGCACTCGAGGGAAATGGTTGTAAAAATGCTTCGCATAGAGAGATCTCTATTCAGCGGCCTTCAAGTGGATAAACAAATAATTACAAGTGCAAGTTGCTTGGATAGGGCCACTTGACTCAAGTGCAGCCCGTAGAAATGCGGGCGAAAAAAAAAACGAAATAAAAATGGTGCAGCAAGCTTTTAGGTAACTTGGCAAATTAATGGTACGAGAGGCTGCACTTGGAAAATAAAATTCAAACACTCTGAAATCCAATTAAAGTTGAATTTTATTTCAGAAATTTATTATTTAATTTCGAGAGTTAAGCTTGGGAACTTAAAAATACATCAAGATCCAAGGCAATCTTTTATCATGCTGTTCATGGAAATTCCCATGAAGCTCAAGCTCCAGACTTTGCAACTTGAAGTTTATTCAGCGTAATAAGTAATAAAACAATATTTTAAACGAGTTTTATGAGGCATTTAATATATTTTTAAATCATTACTTAAATTTTATATTTAATTCTTAAATTGATTTAATCAACGTAAAAAATAATAAAACATACTTTAATTTCTTTTTAATTTTTTAATTCATTTTCCAGCAATCATAAATTATTTTTAGCAGTGCTTTAAGCAGGAAAACTGCAGCCAATTCTCCGCGCCTGCCGCCTGGCAGCTTTTTAATTATGCCGCCAGTCCAGGATATTCAGTCTGGCCAAATCCCCCCTTGGCTGATCCCCGCCAGCGCTTTCGCTTTCAATAGTTTCGCTCTGCCACCTGCCACCTGCAACGTGCCACCTGACGGCAGTACACCTGTAAATTACAACACTCTTTTCACGCATTACTGCGCTTTTAGGGCTGTTGCTGAAGGAGAGGTAGAGGATCCTGTGACCCGATTGTCTGTTTGTTTGCTGGAGGAGCTTCCTCCTCCTCCTTCGCTTTAAGGATAGTGCGATTTAGTTGATAGGCGTCACTCGGCTTAAAACTTGTCGTGATTGCCGGAGCGTTGAGTTTTCCCTGTTGTCGTCGTGATGAATGGAATGAATAGCACATGTCCTGGAAAGGGAGTTATGGGAGGTGGGCTTAGGCGGGCTTATAATTACAATGGTTACAATGGTTACGGAATGTGTGTCGAAATATCTACAACTGGCTGATAAGCTGTTTGATGGTTTATTATCCTTTAAAGACATTTAAAGTATATTTGAATTATGGAAGAATACATTTTAAATTTAATAAAAATAACAATATATTAATTTAACTTATAAAATATTAAGTAAATTGAGTACTTAAGCATTTAAGTTTTATTATGGCATTTCAAGAAATATAAGCTTTAAATTAGATCTTAACTCCACAGCCTACACACATTTTCCTACCTTAATTATTTTCTTCCCTCACTGAAATTGAATATCTTGGCCAGTAAATGCAGTTATTAATTCTATTTCTACCTGAATATGGCTAGCAGCTGCATTTGGCAGATTATTATTTCCAGTAAATTCAATATTGATGAGTTTTCGCAGCTAAAATCAATCTAAGCCTGATATTCAGTTGTTTAAATTCATGAACATCTGAATATTATGCAGCTGTCTGAAGGAGTAATGACATAATTTAATATTCCCCTGCCAAGAGCCCTTGAATAGTGGCCTCATCCTGGCCATAATCCCCAGCAGTGTCTGCTCCATCACTGGCTGTTAACAAGCTCTTACAACTTGTAAGCTTCATGCCAGCCACTCCTGATGGGTCCTGAGTCGTGAGTCCTGAGCCCGATGCCCTGTGCCCCGTGGCAACAGGTTTTTACGATGACGACGACGAGGAACCCGGCAAAGCCATAAACTTTGACCCAAAGCCAAGCTGAGCAGCAGGAGCTCAAATAGTTTTAAACGCACGATGGAACTGAAACGGAACTCTGGGAGCTCTGAAAGGGAGCCATCAAGATGGCCCACAGATCGGACTAAGGCCATGGCCAGCTGCAGTTGGCGTAGCTGTCTCCTCCCGTCCCGAGCGGATTTTTCGTCGGTTCTTGGGTTTCGTTAAAAACTGCCACTGTTCATTGTTGAATCATCACTCAAGCGGGTGGGTTTTCCAGCAGGGAAAACTGCAGTTTTACAGCTGCCGCTGGCGGGGGAAATGGAGGCAGTGGCTCACACGCTGGGAGGGACCTCGCCGCGCACTGACGAGCTGCTGACGAGCGGATGATTACGTTTTTTTAGTGAATTGCTCTGCCACTGCCCACACTCAGTGCTCATCCTCAGCCTTGTCCAAGTCCATGTCCTGTCCTTCTTCCCGGGAAGCCCCTACTTTGTGTGCTCATTTTATTTTGGCAGTTTTTGTACATTTCCTTGCAACATCGAATGACAAGCGTAATAAATGCTTTGCTGTCAGCCGCTGCTTTTCTTCCTTTATTGTTGCCTCCTTTGGCGTGTTTTGTCCATTGTTTAGATCCTGGGCGCCCTTGACCACGCCCTCCCTTCAGCCAGCCTCCCTTTGTTGCTGGCCCGGCCTTTTGTGAAATATGAAACTGAGCAGCGGCAGCTAAAGGGCCTGAGACATATATCCCTCCCTAACAAGCCCCATTTTAATTTGAGTGTTCTTAAGGGTTTGTTTTCGAAAAAAAAAAAAAAATCGGAATAAAGACGTTGCATACTTTGAGGCTGTCCCGGAATGGGCCGCACTGAAGGCGCGAAGAGAGGCACTTTTTAGAGGCTTTAATGAAGTACATTTTCATTTAAAAATAGCCTAAAAATAAGTTTATAAACTAGAGAAACTATAAATAATAATTATTTTTAAATTATTTCCTGGTTACCCTTTCAAAACTTTCTCGAAAGTAGCTTTAAATGGTTTATCTCTCTGTTCTTAATCTCTCCTCCTTTTGTTTCCCATCAGCATTGGCTCCTCGAAGTCCTTCATGAAGGCCAGCTCGCGTCAGGAGTTCATGAAGCTGCCTCTGCAACAGGTGAAGCGAATCGACCGCTGGGACTCGCTGCGGGGCTCCACCTCCGACACCTTCACCGAGGAGACCTTCGGTCCGTTGTCCAATGTCCGCTTCGCGGTCTTTGCCCTCGGCTCCTCGGCCTATCCCAACTTCTGCGCCTTCGGCCAGTATGTGGACAACATTCTGGGCGAGCTGGGGGGCGAGCGGCTGCTGAAGGTGGCCTACGGCGATGAGATGTGCGGCCAGGAGCAGACCTTCCGGAAATGGGCACCCGAGGTGTTTAAGGTGAGTGGACATGGAGTGACAACTTCATTCGGAATCTGTGTGTGTGCGGAGTAGAACAGCAAATATGCTACGTGTTTTGAATCACGAATGGAACAGAGTCAGAGTCAACAGTGCGTATACGCAATGGGCTTGAAGCAGAACCGAAATTTCCTATACGTAACGTGGTTCATATCTGGACTTTATCAAGAAAATAAATCATTTTTTGTGTATTTATTTTATTAATATTCTTTCTATTTTTAATACAGTATAAATTGAGTTAGGAAAATTACGTAATTTTACGTATACGTAATTATTTATTTATTTTTTAATAATTAAGAACACATATATATACGGCATTTGATTATCATTTGATTTTTGGCCATAATATGCTCTCAGAAAAACATCGAATATTGTTAATCTTTTTATTATAAAGAGACAAAAGTTTAGTTTGGAAGCCATTATGTCGAAAAGTAAAAGAATGTGCATAGTTTTAGGCATTTAATAATTTATCTGGTCAAATAATTTAGCATATCTTAGGCTGAATTAAAAATAAAATATGTAAAAATGTATACAAAAATGTTTGACCTATTTGTCAACATTTTATAAGAGGTTTTTAAAATGGTCAAACATTAAAAAAAAATTGTTTTTCATTTAAATTTATTTGCCTCGCAGTTGCCTGCAAGGTACACGTACTCAAGGCAGCTGAGCTTATTATTTATTTATATATTAAATTTATTAATAACTTATTCATTAATTATTAAAATTGTTTTTATATATTTCGACATTAAATTATTATTTATATATTATTCCCAACCCCCTCTCTTAGCTCGCTTGCGAAACCTTCTGCCTGGATCCCGAGGAGAGCCTCTCGGACGCCTCGCTGGCCCTGGCGAACGATTCGCTGACGGTGAACACGGTGCGGCTGGTGCCGACGCCGACCAGGGGCTCGCTGGACAGCAGCCTGTCCAAGTACCACAACAAGAAGGTGCACTGCTGCAAGATCAAGGCGCAGCCCCACAATCTTACCCGGCTGAGCGAGGGGGCCAAGACCACGATGCTGCTGGAGATCTGTGCGCCGGGCCTAGACTACGAGCCCGGCGACCATGTGGGCATCTTTCCGGCCAATCGCAGCCAACTGGTCGACGGCCTGATTGAGCGCTTGGCGGGCGTGGATAATCCGGACGAGGTCCTCCAGCTGCAGCTGCTGAAGGAGAAGCAAACGTCGAACGGGATCTTCAAGTGCTGGGAGCCCCACGACAAGATACCTCCGGACAGCCTGCGGAACCTGCTGGTGCGGTTCTTCGACCTGACCACGCCGCCGTCGCGGCAGCTGCTCACCCTACTGGCGGGTTTCTGCGAGGATGCGGTGGACCGGGAGCGACTGGAGCTGCTGGTGGCCGACTCGTCGGCGTACGAGGACTGGCGTCACTGGCGATTGCCCCACCTTCTGGACGTGCTGGAGGAGTTCCCCTCCTGCCGTCCGCCGGCGCCGCTCCTGCTGGCCAACCTGACGCCGCTGCAGCCGCGCTTCTACTCAATCTCCTCGTCGCCGCGCCGCGTCAGTGACGAGATCCACCTGACGGTGGCCATTGTGAAGTACCGCTCCGAGGACGGTGACGGGGACGAACGGTATGGCGTCTGCTCCAACTATCTGTCGGGGCTAAGGGCGGACGACGAGCTCTTCATGTTCGTGCGCAGCGCCCTGGGCTTCCACCTGCCCACCGACCGGAGTCGTCCCATTATCCTAATTGGACCCGGCACGGGCATAGCTCCGTTCCGCTCCTTTTGGCAGGAGTTCCAGGTGCTGCGCGACCTGGACCCCGTGGCGCCGCTACCCAAGATGTGGCTCTTCTTTGGCTGCCGCAATCGGGACGTGGACCTGTATGCCGAGGAGAAGGAACAGTTGGTGAAGGACCAGATCCTGAATCGAGTTTTTCTGGCTCTGTCCAGGGAGCAGGAAATTCCGAAGGTGAGTTCCGGAGTTGGGAAATGAAAAGTTTGCTTTCTGTTTTTTCGGTTTAGGTGAATTTTTTGTTATACAGTGAGGAAAATTAATAGAAGAAATATTGATTAAAAAATAAATAATTGTTATCGTGTTTAAATGTAGATCCTTATTTATTTCAAGAATTTTTTTTGTTTAGTTTTTTATTTTTCAATGTGTTTGGTTTCGTTTTTGTAATCGCACTGTGACCGTAGAATTCCTTTTTACTTAAACCTTATTTCATTTAATGTCTGCGGAATCTTAACATAATATGCTAAATGCTTTACAGAATGCTAAAGGCTAAATGGCTACACTACGCAAAGTACTTATTTAATCAAAGCTAAAATAATTAATTTAATTTAATAAATTATGAATTAATAAAGCTTTGACATAAATGTCTGGAAATAAATATAATTTCCTCACCAAATCTTCTCGAAAAATCCTTTATCATTTGGTTAACTTCCTCCAAAGCTTGCCAACAACTAGCCCTGAAATCTGGAAAAGCAATGATAAAAATATATATTCTAGATATGAGAGTACATTTTTATTTTTAAACGTAAACAAAATAAATAGTATTTTTAGCAATTTCAGAAATGGTTTTACAACCCCTTTTTAAAGGGTCCTGCCTAAGTACTTTTAAAATCTCTAAACTTCCTTATTGATTGACCAATAAATGTCATGTGCTTTTCTTTGTATTTTCGCTTAAACAAATGATTTGTTTTTCTAACCCGACATCGACATCGCTTGTGCATTGCAGACATATGTGCAGGACCTGATTGAGCAGGAATTTGATTCGTTGTACCAGTTGATTGTCCAGGAGCGGGGCCACATCTACGTCTGCGGCGATGTCACAATGGCCGAGCATGTGTACCAGACCATCAGGTAAGGTTTGCTTATATTCCTCCTCCTCCCTTAGTTTGATTGCCTTTGTGAGTTTGGGCGGCAAGCTGCTCTTTTTCCTCATTTTCCACCGATGTTCCCCAGCAGGGAGTTCTCTAAGGGCGGTCAGGTATTTTGCCATCGCTTGGCTTTTATATTTCCTGCCTCCTGCTACCTCTGCCTGGAATTCTTTCAAAGCTCCTGATTAAGTGCCTTATTGTGAAATACGGGCTGCTGTCTCAATCCACACACACACTCACACAGGATATTGCATAATGTCCCTGGTCCTTAAGGAAGGGGACTTCAATGGGGAGCAACTCGTAATCATAAGCGGTTTAGTTTAATTGAAACCATGGCAGATAATAAAGCAAATGTCCAGGTCCAGTGTCTCAGCTGTTTGCTAATTACAGGTGTTTTTCCCAAGAAAAGCAGATAATTTCTTTACCTTATTCTGGTAATTATGAGACAGAACAAAGGCTGTAATTATTAAGAATTTATGCATTTATCAGAAATAATATTTACCCCGAAAAATGTTATCCCACTTATTATTTTCCAAACATCCTTTAAATCATAAGCACAAGCGGTTTATCGCCTCAGAGATTTTCTATAAATATCTCAGGACGACGAATAAATAAACTGTTTTTCTTAGCTTTCCTGTATATTCTCAGCACATTTCCTTTTCTTTACTTATACTTAAATTTATTTTTTTTCTTGACAGGAAGTGCATTGCCGGTAAGGAGCAGAAAACTGAGGCGGAAGTTGAGACATTTTTGCTAACACTGCGGGTAAGTGTCCTTAGCGGTTTCAGAGCTATAAATACCGACGGAAGGGGCTTCCTCCTGCTGCCACACCCGGCGTATGAGCGATTTTGTTGTAAACAATGTTGTCTGCAAGCAAACACATTTGATGTCAGCAAATCTACATACTTTGTGTTGCCCTTTTTTTTCTATCCTTTTTTTTCTCTGTCAGGATGAAAGTCGCTACCACGAGGACATCTTTGGCATCACGCTGCGAACTGCTGAGATACACACGAAATCGAGGGCCACGGCCAGGATACGCATGGCCTCGCAGCCGTAAAGGGATTAATATCCTTAGCACTAATCAAAATATGAGCGACTCCCCGCAACTGTAACATTTAACTTTTATTTCCTCCATATTTAAATGCTATGAAATATTGTCGCTTTGTTCCATTACTTATACATATGAAGAATATTTAAATAAATTCAATTTTATTATTGATTCTACTGTACAAATCAAATCAGAAATCAAAATCCAAATCTAAATGTTAAAATATATTTCAAATAAATGAATCTAAAATCCATCAGCTTGTTAATAAAAAAAAGGGAGAACGGGCTCTAAGGATTAGTCTACTGCAATTTCCCAAGGCTGAGACGGAACCCACGGCTAAGCGGCTTAAATTGGCTGAAAGGGAAAATGGAATGCCAACGCGGGCCAATTGATTTCGTTTGGCAAATTGTGCAGAAAATGCAATTTATTAAATAAATACTCATTTCCCTTTCACGTTTTTCTACAGATTTTCTTTTCCGCCACTCATTCTATTCTATAAAATGGGAATAATATCAGCTAGACAATGCCAAAGTTTGAAAAAAGAAATATAAGTCTTATAGTTTTACCTTCCGGACTTGGCAAGTCGCTTTGTTCAGTAGCAAAGCGGTGAGGACAGTGGTTTCAGATACTGGGAAAATGTTTTAATTGAGATACGGAGAAGGGGGAAAAAAATAAATCGATTTATAAACTGTAAAAATATCGATAATATCGATTTTAAATGGATAAATCATTAATATCGATTTAAAATGCTAATCTTTTGAATAATTTTTTAATTTGTTCCTTTTTTCAAAGGCAAAATTAAAATTTGTATACCAAAAAAAATTGGAAAATATAAAAAATATCGAATTTATGCATCGATAAAAATAAATTTTCAAAATACAAATTTGTATACCAGAAAAATATGAAGTCTTTAAAATATAGAAATTATGCATCGATAAATATCGATAAACGATATTCTTAGCTTTCTCTTTCTTTAATGCAATTAAAGTTAAAGGAAAGAGCTGACTAGATTTTAGTTACGTCGCAAAAAACAATTACATAAGAACCTATTTACTGTTCATAAAGCAAAGAAACTGTTTTTCTGATAACTTTTACTTTTTTAGAGTAATTCCTTATCTCAGGCCCCTGTGCATCTCGGAACTAAAGATACGGCTCTGTGGCTGCGCCAACATTCCGGTGGCTGTCTGCGGTTTCAAAGCGTTAACAGATTTGTACCTTGTGCGAAATTCTAAACATTCTGACTCCTACCGAAAGGGGTTCACCGCCGCCAGAGGTACCTAACCCACCTCTAACCCACCTGGCTGGCGTCTCCCTATGGAGTATCTGATTTCAATGCTGAAATTGAATTGTGAGCGCTCGCCGGGCTTCTGTTTGACTTGTTCGTCGTGTATACTTTTGCAGGGTGCGCGGGTATTTCCACCATATGGCTGGGAAATTGTCCATCAAAATGCCATATTTGTGTTGGCCTTTTATATTCGTGTTTATTTGTTTATATGGCCAAAATGCTCAGAATTATATGGGGCAACTCTAGAGATTTAAACAAAATATTTGTATTTGATGAGGGAGAAATATAGCGCCTGTGTTTGGTTGGGGTTTCGGTCTGGGTGCTTAAATTTCAAAATAAATGTTAGGGCATTATCTTAATTATGGCGAATTTTTTAATAATTATCAGAAAATATATGAGATTTAATTTTAATATTATTTTTTTACATTTTAATTAACTCTAGGAAAAGTTTGTAGATTTCAGGGGAATTACCTCAGTCCAGTCTGTGTTAGGTTTCGTTTCATTTAGAATACCGCTTGTGTTTTTTTTTAACTTTTTTGAACGGAAATTTCTACTGCTGTGAGTAGTCGCGGTTTGACTTCTGATTGACATTTTTCCCGCATTTTTTCACATTTTTTTTTAGGATAGAGCACGCGTATTTTTTTCAATCAACTCGACTTGCGCTCATATTTCAGGTTTTGACATATGTCAATGGCAGATACTCAGGAAACTGAAAGATATTGGCTAAGGAAATGGAAATCAAAAGGTTTAAGGAATTTGTTTTTAGAGAAAAACTGTTTAAACTTAAAGGAATGCTTAGAAATAAAATACCTTATTGTTATTATAAGCAGGAAATGCCCCATAAATGTTTCAGGATTTAATTTTCCCTTCCAAGTAATTTAATATTAATTTTTCATCACTCAATTCTTTATACAAAAACTATACCCCTTTTTGGCATACTCATTTTCTTTAAGAGACACGTGAAATTAAAGACTATATCCACGTTTCACTGACCTTTTGCTGTCTTGCATTATCGGCACCCGGATTAAGCGATTGCAAATTCGGGGAAATTGGTGAAGTCGCGTGGCGAAATAAGAATAAAAATATATTTCTGCTGTTGCCTGCTTTTTTTTCCACCGAAATCGGTACAAGTGACAAGGTAAGTGGACATGCTGACCGCAGTGTAAAAAGTCTTGAGTTGGCTTTTAGCAGCCAGAAAAACGATTGTAAAACTCTGCAGAAATTGTCGTAAACTGGTGTCAATGGCTTATTGGGTTTTTTCTTCGAATCACCTGATCTTCTTGCCCCCAAAAAGTGACTCAGCCTGGGGTTAATTGCGCGGGATAAGCCCCCGATTAACCAATGGAATGCAGTTCTCCCCCGATGATGATGATGAACTTTGAAAGCCCACAAAACGCAGAGAGAGACTTTGGCACGCGCCTTCCGAGTGAGCGAAGATTTTACTCTAATATGTTAACCGGCTTTTGGCCTGATGCTCCACAGATACTTCATACTACACTTCAAGAAATAATATTATTTATGGAGGCTTAAATCAATAAGAATTCTATGATATATTGCCTGAAAAGGTAGACAAGAAGTTGTAATGTCTAGACTTAAGGAGGGAACTCATCAAAATAAAGTGCATTTTCACGTCAATAACTTATTTTACTTTTCTGGCGTAACGTTTTTCGCAATAAAAAACTCTCAAAATATTTTTATTTTATTACCAGACAAAACACACATCTTTATTAGTCACCATGAAGTGCTGAGAGTCATCATAAAATATATTAACTTAAATATATTAAAACAAATAAATGTTACTCATTTTAATACTCATCAAACCCTAATTAAAATTAAGTAAGATTAAGTAATATATATACAAAAACGATTTCCTTGTTTTTTCTGGGTGCATACACTCTCGATTCCTCGATTAATCAACCGACTTTCGGGGCAATCTCAGGCGGCCACAACAACCACCGTTTGGATGTGCTTGGACGTTTGGATGGCCCGCCGGGTCCCACCAACATTCCTGACATAATTCCGAGTGTGTGAGTAAGCAAACGAGTTCGGGAAAAATCAGACGTCATCGGCACAGCCTCTCAGCTTGGCAACAAAAAAAAAAAAAGTGGAACTCACAATAATAAAAAATACAACAAAATCGGTCTATAGAATCCACCGAGGTGCAAAGACGAAAGCCAGCGGGGATCCAGGAATTTTTAATATATTCTGTCCAAGGACTTGTCGAAATATTCCTTTGAAATATGCAAAAATCAAAGGCCAAAAGCCTTGAAAATATTATATTGGCTCTGGGGAAGCTGCGAAAAAAATTAAAAGCATATGAGAACTTAGATTTAAATCCATTAAATAGGGTTTGTGATATAGCTAGAGAACACTACTTCCCAGCGGAAGCAACATGTTGCGAATAATTCTGCAGCAGCAACTTAATTTTTTTTGCCGGCTCGCCACTTTTGCCTTCGATCTTGAGCTGCTAAGTTCGATTCGAACTTATATCGGGCGCCGACGTAGCCGGCTCAAGCTCAGGGCTGTGGTCTTGGTGGGAAAATAGCTAAGAATATTTTATTTTAATTTATATTTTAACTATTCTGGGCCTTTAAAATTTACATAGGATAATGCTACCATTAATAAACATTTTTCAAGTTGAGTGAGACGTCCGTTTTACTGTCTAAAATCGATTATGTAATACTACTTTTTTCAAAATTATTTTTTGGCGCTTAAAAGGAGGTTAAAAAAACTTTATAATACTCTTAAAATAATCCTATTATTTACTAATTACATATAGCATTTTAATTGGCAATTTAAATATCGATAATGTAATTCAACTTTTATTAAAATTATTTTTCTACTGCTAAAATAATTGTATTATTACCTGATTAAACCTAGCACTTAAATTATCATTTAATAAAATCTTTTACTAATAAAATTTATATATTTAAACTACATATTATTTACCGAATTAGGCAGTAAAATTTTATTTTTAAATCAGCTTAAAATCCGCTGTTAAATCGCCGATCTGCCATCGCCGCTCAAGCCTAACATTGCGACTTGAACTTGCCGCCGTTCGAAGCTGAGGCGTGCATGCAGCGGCCAGTGTGTGTGCGGTGTGTGTGAGAGAGCTTGGTTACCAACAACAAAAGGCAAACATCGCGGACTCTGATGTCGATTTTTTTGTCCGACCCGCGCTTCGTTTATTTTAGTTAGTAACGAGATTTCGAGCGCTCAACGTTGACGGCGCGGTTGAAAATCGGCTAAAATCGTCTGAAAAATCGGCTGAAATCGGCTGAAAGCAGAAGAAGCTAGTCGGCACACACAGTGCGTACCCCGTAAGCTGGACGAGCCCTACCATACTACCCATTGCTGTGCGTGTGTGACTGTGTGCGGGCGCGGACATGAAGTGAATAAGAAATTGGAAAAGCACTAAAACATAACATGTACCTATGGTATATACATATCTAAAAAAAATACAAATAAATAAAAATAAAATAAAAAACGCAAAAGAAAACGCAAGAAACGTGGGTAAGGCCAAAAGCGAGGCAAAAACCGACAAAATACAGTAGCAACAACTCTTCGGCGTCGCCGATAATCAGAAAATATATTTCGAAGCGCGAAATATTTTTATTTCGGCTCCAAATGTAAGTGCCAGTCGATATATAATATATATAAACTGTACGTACGGGTGTTAGTTACAACAAACTAGGAGACACTTGTCATAAACTACAATAACAACGAAACTAAGACACAAGTTGTTGACTGTCGGTTGCCAAGAGTGAAATTATTGAACAAGAAATTTCAAATTTGTTTGGGCCTTGCTTGGTGATTTCCAGTCTGCAAAGAAAACGGAGGGAAAAATGCGCCAAAAAATATGTATATATTCTTGGAGGAAATATAGGGTTGAGGGGCGGAGAACGGAGGGAAAATTCTTTAGGAAGAAAAATAAAGAAAAAGAAAGATTTGTTTAAATTAAGTTAATAAATTATAGGAAATAGTTTGGGTATAATTTAAATTATAATAAATTTCTCTTGGTAGAAATGTAAGGAATATTAAAATGCTCTTAATAATTAAGATGTATTATAAAGCAATGAAATAAAATTATTTATAACTCAAAAATTGAAAATTATTTGTTCTTTATAAAACGAAGATCCGATGAAAATGTAGAAATAATTCAGACAGTGAAACAAAGAGAAGATTTGTTCAAAATAAAATTAAAATTAAAATTAATAGCAAATAGTTTGGGTATAATTTAAATGATAGTAAAAATTATGTTGTAATATTTAAAATAGAAGTAAATATTCTAAACAAATAAGAGGTATTATAATGCCTTTAAAGATCATGTACACTTTGAACAAATAAAAATTTTCATAGCTAGAAATAGGGAATTTTATTTCCTTTTGATATAAGTCCAAGAAAAAACCCTTCCTACGTTTTCTTCTCAGTATTATATCTGCCTAGCAACCAATTTACTCCAAGCACTTAAACTCTTCAAAAGATCAGTGATCAGCTTTCCTTGAAACACTTTAAAATATGTTTACCTGCCGGGGGTTCCTTTGAAGTCATTGCGAATCTGCTGGCGCAATACTTCTGGTTAATTCGCATTTAAAAAGGTGTATGAGGGGGTGTCTCTCTCGCCGATATGGTTTCGCTTTGTAAACATAGTTCAGTTACCTGTTCGATAGTTAACTAGGCGATATATACACCTGCTGACAAACACTCGAAGCTCGCTGCTGCTCGACTATTATCACATTTTGCTCTTTATTTCAGTGTGTTATGTGTCGTGGCTTTTTATTTTTTCGTTTTTGTTTAAAAACTGTCTGCATTTTGGGCCGTCGTCCAAGTGCTGATTTTTACGATTACAGGTGTTTGAAATGTATTTAAAATTTATGAGACTCTGTTAGCATTGCCGTTGCCATTGCGGGGCAGATGGAATAATGCCATTCGGCGGCAGCAGCCCAGACCTTACAAGGTTCATTGCTACTTACTTGTCACAATTTTTTCCTCGACTTACTGCCGTTTGCCGTTCGTTGTTTCATGTAGGCTTGTTGTATAGATAATAAACATTAAGCTTAATGGCATTGTTGCCGGGCTATCCAACTATAATACTGCTATATACAGATCCAACAACTAAATCAACAATAAACAAATGGCGAGACACGCGTGTCTGCCTTTTTAGCCGTGGCTTGTGAACTTTTCTTGTGGGTTTTTCTCTTACTTCGCTTATTTTTCGACAGCTTCTCTATAATATCGTGTTAATTCAGACAGCTATTGTATTGAAATCCAAAATCTTTTTCCTCAATTTTTGGCACATTCATTGGGGATTCTTTGCAAATTAAGCGAAGCCGATTATAGAAATTTTCGCAGCTTGTCTGGCGGTCGGTCAGGCGCCCCGTAGTCATTTTTTGGTTTATTATGACTCGCAATTAGTTGATTTAAATTATTAACTAATGCCAGCGACGAGGTTCAAGGTTAAGGATGGACCATTTGGCTGAGTTGAAGTATGTACGAGTAAGTAGAAAATAAATATAAATCAGACATCTAAATGCATGCGAAATCTTTTGTCCGACCGCGTAGCTCGGAGAATTATTATAGAATAATTTCTGTTACGTGAGATTAAGCAATATGCTCGGACAATGTCGCGTGTTGATGATAGTTCGGAGCTTTAACGCGGCTGTATATATCTTTCACGTGTGCCAAACACCTTGCTGGAAATTGTTAACAGCTTCCAGCGAAGACAGCTCACTGGAAAGTGTAATATAATGAATTTTATAGTTTATGACTTGAAATGAGGTCATGCTAGACGTTCTACTTGAAGAGTTTTAATATATCTATTAAGTTTGGTATTTAAATTTGATATATTTCTCTTAATTTAAATTTATTTATCATTGTCTAGAGTTAGTTATATTTCCTCGAAGTTCTGTTAAATATTAGCCATAAATCAAATATATTTCTCAAATAACTCAAGCTTGTTTCTCTACTTGATGAGTTTTAATATGTATATATATTAATTATCTTGATTTAAATATTTATTTAACATTGTTAGAAAGAAGTTAGATATATTTCCTTAAAGTTCTTTTAAAAATAAGACGTATACCACATATATTTCCCAAAGAACCCCTGCCACATACCTAGAACTTCCTGCTGTCTGGAACAGAGAGTTAAACAAACAGAAAAAAAATATATATAAAAAACAAATAAATAAAGAAGTTGGCAAGCATATAGCAAAGCGTCGTACCTCCACCATTCATAGGCAAATATTAAAAGGGAAGGCGAGCCAAAAGCAAATCAAACACACACAGTGCAAAAATGGCTTGCAAAAGCGGCCAAGACAAGGCGAAGACCAATAAGCAGAAGTCGCTAAATGCAAAAAATCATTTAACGCATTTTAACAATGCTCATTACCGCGACTTAACCCTCGACAGCCCGCTTAGCGTCGCGCCGCGCCGCGCCCACGAACCCGGCACGTGGACCTATTTAAAGTAGTGCAGACGAGCGATAAAAATAATACCAAAATCCAAGCCAAGCCAGAAATATTTGTGAATTTTTTTATGAATGAAACGCCAGATGAGTTGAATTTGAATTGGCGCTACTCGTCTGTCTCTCTTCCAGCTTTTTGCACAAATTGCGTGGCAGCAGCAGCAGCTACACGGCCTGCATGGCTAAGTAATGGGCACTTTTGAAAACCGAAACCGAAACCAAAGCCCAAACCTCTTACGTACCTACACCGAGCCGAGAGTGGCTTAAAAAAAATCACAGAAAAAAAACACAGAAAAAGCGAGCTTAGCTGCCAGTAAAACCAGCAGAAATTACACACATGTAATTTTCCTTTAATTGCTCATCTCGTAAAAAGTGAAAACATAAACGAGTTATGAGCATTTAAGCCCCATAAATAAATAAGGGAAAAATTGATTCACTCACGGGCATTTCTCGCTCACTAAATATTAAATCAATTAATTTGTTGCACATTGGTTACCAGGAAACGACCGGAATCGTATTAATTCGTATTTCATTTTTTTCCCTACGACACATCCGACTTTGACAAAAAACCCCGCCAGCTTGATTCACTTGAACTTTATTAATAAAAATATATTTTGACCAGCAACCACTGGAGCTGCTACCTTAAAAGTTAAATAAATAAATGCAAAACTTTTAATGAAAAGAAAATAAGCAGTGGCTTCACAGTAAACAAATTGTATTTATTACCTTATTTGCCTTACAATTACTGTGTGTCACCACGGGCTGTTAAATTTATTAAATGTATTAAAAATGCCACTCAACAAGGTAAACAATTAAAATAACCAAGTTATTATTGCTTTGCTGATGACTTAACTAACCAATTTCCGGTCGCCACTTGAAGTATGTCTGGCTGACTCATATTAAATATTTTTTTTAAGAGAGAGTCTGGCGGGAAAACCTTTCCAGCAGATGCAAAAAATTCTGCAGAAACGGAAATATATTTTTCTCTTGAAATTCATGAACACAAATTTCACAAGTGACTTCGAGTCGAGGCTTTGTTTATATTCGCTGCGGAACCTGTTTACCCATATTTCTGCCCAAACAAAAATCATAATAATAACATCGCCAAGAATAAGATGGGCATTTTGTATTATTTTTGGAAATTTTGTCAGCTTAGATCATCTCTATATGGTGGCCAAAAATTGCGCATCTAATCACACCTGGCGGTGTGGCCGCCAAAAATATTCCAATAAAAGGCGCCAACAGCAGCCTTCGCCACTTACGGACCACGTACGTGTAGTTATAATTAATTTCGCTTTCGGAAACACAAAATATATTTAAAAATGGGCCGACGGCGCCCTCAACAATTCCGAAGCGTGTGTAAAAATGTGATTTTGCATGTTGCGGCCTCATTGTGAAATGAAATGATATTGAATATCGATCGATCGGTCGGTCGGACGGGGCTGTGTTTGTCCAGCCCCACTTGACTCATCCGTATTTAGTTTCGGGTTTTTTTCTCTTTACTATTTATTGCGAGCATTAATCACTGGCGCTATAAAAACACAAATAATACCGGGGTCGGTCTTGGGGAACCTGGTTTCGTCTCGACTTTATGAGGGCTTCGCCTGTGCTAAACATATTCGGCAATTTATGTTTTCCCATTAAGCTAAATGTTCAATTAGCGCCCAGGCGTGATATTTTGGTTAATCAATGCCAGGGGAATACGTTAAATATATATATAAGGAGATAAGGGTCAGTCTGGCAGATGTGTGGATGCCTCGAGAAAAGGGCGGATGATTCAGGAAATATTTTTATTTATTTATTTAAAAAAAACAAATTGGAAGGAGGTATTTTACAAATTAAAAGGAGTATGAGTTCTTAAAATCTTTATAAGATACTTTATTTTTCGGTCAACTTATAAAGCCTATAAAAAGCTTCGCACATTTTAAAAACTTTTCTAGAAACGGCTACATATTATTATCAATAACAAACAAATTAATCAACTATTTTGAGGCCAACAATTTTTAGTCTGTAAGTTAAAAGTCCTTCCTGATTTTTTGTATCGAATATTGCGAAGCATTCTTTTGACAATCATTACTTGCAGTAAAGTTTTGCCTTCTTCCCTCTTGGCCCGTAACTTCTGGCCAAGTTAAGCGACTGAATTCTCCGCAATACAAGTTGTTGATTTTCGGTGCTTTTTTTCTCCCACTCTGCCTCGCTTAGGGCTCCTGTTGCCATAGCATCCACATGTAGGCAAAGTGCCACAAAACTGTTGTAAGTATCTGCTGGATACGAAATTTATAACAGGATCCCCACCGGAGGCGGAAAACTTTCGAACTGGCCCAGAAGCCCGCTCGTACCCCCTTTCTGTATACTCCCCAAATTGTAGTTATAGCAAAACAAGCGTAAACAAAGACCTTTTCAGGGGGGTTGAGACATGGGCTGGAGTAAATATTCATGCACAATTTGCATTTTGACTACAAAGCGGCTGAGCGTCAACTACTTTGCGTCAAATTTTTGTGTCAAATCAGCGCAATATTCGAAGGCGTTTCGACAGCCCTCGGTGAACGACCCACGGATTCCGCTGGCACAAATTGGGAAGCGGCAGCGCGTTGGCCCTTCTTGGCTTACACCGCGCGGCTATTAGAGCCCGTCGAAGCCGGAGCGGAGTTTGCGGCTAGTCACAAAATGCAGAGCAAACATTTTAAACAAAATGTCAAGAACGTAACGTGGCGCTGACACAGGCACACACGCTCTCTGCGAATAGAGTTATTGTCTTTGACTAAAAGGGTAGTTACTTAAGTTGAGTTATTTAGTTGGAGATTCGAAGTATTTTAGAGGTAATGTAAGGGGAAATATTTTAGTTGAAGGAGAAAGAATTTTAGAATTCGGTTTTGTAGTTTCAGGATATCAGAATTTATCTAAATTTAACTTATTCAACTCCAAAGTAATTCAATCATTCTTAGATAATAAGGAACTTATAATGAAGATTTAAATTACCCAATCAACAAATTAAGATTACTTTAAATTAAAGTTTGCACATAAATCAAGTTACTATTTTAACATAATTTAAATTCTTACAGTTCTGTTATGTTAAAAAGAAAGCATTTTTAGTTATTTTTAAGGAAGAGATTCTTTGCAAAATAGAAGGAGGAAAATACTATTTTAACGTATTTAAAATCTTAGACTTATTTTTAAATAAGTTAAACTATTTGTACAGTTTTTAGATGGGTTGCATTTATCTTAAACAATAACGTCCTAGAGAAAAAAGTTGTACAAATCAGGAAATATTTTTAGTTTTAATTTAAAAGAAAATTAGGAAGAGATTATTTTAAAAATAAAAGCAAATCAAAAATTTTAACATACATATATGTTATTATACATACATATACCCATTTATACAATTTTATTAGTTAATCTTAAATATATTAAGCCGGTATGGTAGTTTTTAGACAACTTGGAAATTTTTTAAATCTTATCTAAAATCATTGCAATTTCAGTACATTATTTAAAATTCATTTACACCTTAGATCTTAATTTGTAATAATATCAAAAAAAACTTAATAAACCCAAGAGCATTAAAAAAGCCCCCAAGAAACTTTTAATAATATTAATAATAATAACTTTTAATTTGAATAATAATAAATATAAAATTTCAAAATCATTATAATTTTTAAATATTGAAGCTATAGTAGCAGCAATTTATTTCCAAGAAACAGCCACTGACTCAACAAAATATTCCCTTTCATATCTCCCCTGTTTTTGTCTATTTACGACTGTGTTTCTCTATGAAACTTTATCGATTTCATGCAGTGTGTGCAGTCAGCCAACCAAGAATAATTCAGGAAACATCCTCTATGCGACGTGTGCAGTTGCTGTTGCTTTTCGGGGCTGTCAAAATGAAAATTCGCATACGGAAACAGCAATAATTGCTGCCACAACAACACTTGCAATGACGACGACGACATCGATGACAGGCGGCCAGCGCCGACAAAGTTGCTCGTTTCATTGGCATTGGATTGGTTTTTTATTTTCATTTTTTTTCGGCTGCTTTTTTACAACTTCCACTGTAGCAGAGATATCTGAGAGATCGGTGTATATGTCTGATATCTGTGTCGTGGCCCATATTTGCCGGCAATAAGTGAATTTCACTCCAAGTTCAAGTTGAAGCAGGAAAAATCCAAACCAAATTAGATAAACATGTAAATGATTATTGACATAAAAAGGTTGCATGAATAAATTCCGGAATGCGTAATGTGTAATATGCATATGAATAATAAGAAAAGGACACAACTGGCGATACAAATTGACGTTTTATTTGCCTTTCACCTGATGACAGACGACAGCAGGCAGACAGCCGAGAAAGGACCTTTTCCTTCTCCCATCTCTGCCTCTCCCCAAGGAGACGGAATTGAATTCAGAGACGAGGGCAGGAGGCGGAAGCCTGGCGGCAACCAGACGAACCCAAAAACCTCAACGCATAATGAAGTAATTGACTAAATTTGTCTTTGGCCAACAAGGAAAGTTGTTGCGGGGATACAGCTTTAAGATAGAAATTGTGTCGAGACACTGGGATAAAATAGGAATTTGATGAAGGTAGTGGAATCTTTAAATATATTCATGTAAAACTATTTTTACCAAGGGTAAAATCTATAAGTTATTTTATCGTACAACTAAAATAAAATAGCTTAAGTCAAATAATAAAATAATTCTAGATGAAACCGACTCTGTCTAGGGATGGAAGAAAATATCGATTTATCGACATTGTATCGATATTTGACGCCGATACATAAAGCGATATATGTACGATAAATCGATATTCTGTTTAATATATCAGAACATTAAAGAAATACATAAAAATGTAAAAATAACACAAATAAATAAAAGAATATTTTTCATAAATTGGTTGTGAATGTTTTAAAATTTCTTTTTTATTTTTCAATATTTTAATTTTCGATTTATAAAACTATCCGATATTTTCAATATGATAATTGTCGCGATATTTATGTGCCGATCGATTATATCGTACTTGTCCCATCGATATGCATTCCTTCTCTCTCTTTACATACAAATATTCAATAATAAAAGATCTTAAATATATTAAAATGGACATATTGATACACGTAATAAAAGCTTATAAAGGATATGATTCCTCAAGTAAAAATTTTTATAATTACTTAATTAAAGTAATTTTTACGCAATTTAATCTAGAAGTTACTACCAATTTCCCGAGTGTACCATCCGGCGCAACAGGGATGCTGTTTCCCATCGATGATGATACATTAAAAGTTCGCTTCCATCCCGCTTTGACTTTCAAAATGTGAATGCACTTTTGTTGTACGTGACAGGTTTTTGTTGCTCCACTTTTGTTTTCTCGTCTTGTTTTTGGTTTGCTCTCTTTTTTCCTTATATTTTTTCTTTATATATATTTTTTTTGCTGAACAGCAGGAAGGCGAAGACTCGCGCTTGGGTTTATTGACTTTTTGACTCACATTAAATGGGTCTTAAATTCTTGAAAAGTTTTGATGCGATGGCTTAGTTTAAGCTGGCCAGCCGAAGACTTACAGCAGCAGCTTTATGGGTATCAGTGTAGGAATGAGTAGAGTTAAGGTAACTCAATTATCAGAGTTCTCGATGTTTCTATTATAAAACTGGGTCAGCATTGGCACTAAAAACGTAACAAATAAATAGTTTTATTCATTATATACGAATAGGCGCACAATTTAGCCAAATTTTGGCAAAAACACATTAAATAAGCAAAAATTTATTTTTTAGCAATCACTTAAACAAGTCACGTGCGTGGAACAGGGTCGATTATGGCTAATCAAGGGGAGGTTACACACAAAAGCCATAGCTGGAGCTGCCCCGTATTAACAATTAAAATCGGAAATAGAATAAATAAAGCGAGGGAGCGTGTGAGGTCAGCTCGACGACGACTTCCTCTATTCAGCCCTGCGATGACCCTTCAATCAGCCAGTGCGTGTGTTTGTTAGTTCGATGGAAACCAATTGCCGACGGCTGTCAAATTAACATTAACATTACCTGTTCCCACAATGTATATCTTTTGTTACGAATATGTTTTGTTTTTTTCTTTTGGCAGAAAAGGTTTCATTGATTGCCTGAATTGCTAATGGCAGTTGGCCGACGAATACCTTGATAGATGAGGAGGGTTTTGGGAAAGAGTTCAAGTTGTGCGATTTGGTTAAAACGGAGTTCTTTGAAGTGTATTGAAATTTAATTATGGAGTTGTGGAGGGTTTGTATTAAAAATAAATGGTTAAAGGATTATTATTATAAATAATAATTGAAAGAACATTTCACCAAGCATCAATGCATTCTAGTCTAAAGCATAAATCACACAAAAATGAAGTTAGTTAGCATCGGCTAACCGGCTAATCAGATAGTCAGATAGTCCAAGTCTTTGACAAGGATTTTGGAGGGTTTTTGGCATAAGTTGCGCTTTTCTTAATTATTTTAAATTAATTTAAAAAAGATTTTAGGTATATAAATTCGGCCATACTTGTATTTCATAGTTTTTTTACGGCAATAATTTTTGTAAGTCAATGGCAAAAGCAGCTTTTTTTCAAGCTTTAAAATGTTTTTTTTATATTTGTTTTTTTTTTTTTTTATATATTTGAAATGTTAAAACTTCACTGAGTTTTGAAAACATTTAGGTTAATGCATAAAAGAAGGCTAGTTTAATTTCTTTGATAAAGTCGATGAAAAAGCTTATTTTTTTACAACTTAAATTTAATATAATTTTACTTAGCTCATAATTCAAAGTATAAATGCATTTTTTCAAAAAAAAAATATTTAAAATACATTTGTTTAGCAGCAAGTACCTTTAATTCATTTCAAAAACCCCCGCCATTTATCCAGAATTTTTTCTAGGCCTCATTTCAGTAGCCAAGTAGCAGTGGCAATTGGCCACACCTGCCCCGGCATTGCATTTAAATGCAATTAAGTTCTATGCCCATTTACAATTATCCATTATCCACTCCGATCATGCGGAGCTGCGAACGTAGAACCTAACTGGTAATTATTCATGTAACATGTAAGCCAGACAGAAGACGACGGGCCCGAGATCGTGCTAAAAATAAAGGGAATGCATTATACGCCGGCCACTTAAGGGCAATTTTCGCTTATTATGGGGATAATAGAGAGTGAGAGAGAGCCCAACATGGGGGGATCTAACATACTGAACGAGTCAGGAATAGAATAGAGCACGAGCACCACTAAAAATAGATGCAGCCAATGCATCCAAGACGATGATGGCCCATAAACGAGGAGAAGGAGCCACCACCATCCATGCCAAGCTGCTGATTGACATAAAAGAGCAAGTGGAATTGTAAAAAAAAAGGAAAAGGAAAGGATAGCTGGGAGTAGTCCGTGCAAACTGGCAGCAGTTATATCCCGAGAAGATGAATCAACATTCCGAGCGGTCAACGTACCACGTTAAGGAATGGCACGCCATCGAGGCTGGGGGATGGGGATGAGGATGCCCGAGATGATGATGCGGCGTTGGAGCTGGCTACGGCTTCATAAAGACAAAGACATCCAATGGGCAATGCATCGAAAGAGCCTGCTTAGCCAAAGCGAAAACTAAACAAGACGTCAGCAATTACTCTACACGATGCTGGCGAGGATTAGATCTTCTTGGAAATGGGAATTTATGGGTTTTTGGAAAATATGTGGAGAGCTTAGGGGGTTTCTTTGGAGAATATTTAAACTCAGGGAATTTTATGGTAGTTCTTTGAAACTTGAGGGAAAAAAAATAATGAAAGGCTAAACAATATTGAATTTAATTTAAAGAGTTTAGGGATCGCCTTAATAAACCTTTAGTAGAATTTATTAATTAAAGCTTTTTTTATGGTAATTTATAGATTAAGTATTTCTTAGCTCAAATCCAAAAAGAAACTTAATATACCTTTCCCAAAAGGGTAAAGCCAGAGAGTGAGGCAAAAATGAGCAGAGATGCCAGAACGTAACATTAAAATAAACGCGCACAGATAAATCTTCGGGAGGAAAAAGGGGGCAGAGTTCCCTCAAGTTCCCAAGTTCCCTCCGAGATCTCACGGCCCTTCCAGCCCCGCCAAACTCCAACCAATCCTGCAGCGAAAATGCAATCAAATGCCCGCGTTCCTGCCTGTGTGTCTGCGCGAATACGTGATGTCCAGCTCAGTGGTCAGTCCACGCCAGCCCGAAAGGGAATAGAGAGGGGGTCAGAGAGGGATTGGGACTTGGACTGGAACTGGGGGGCATCTGCAAAATGCACGCACATCGCACATCCGTGAAATTCCTGAGTCGCCTGAGTCCAGTGCCTTGCATTTACGTTGACGTTGCAATTACAACTGAACCGGACGGGCTGGAGGAGGGCCAAGGGATCCCAGGATGGCAGTCTCAGTTAGTCCAAAGCCCTTTCCTTTCTTTGGCTTTCTGTTGCCCATTCTCACGATGAAGAGTCCAGTGCAGAGAGGAAAAAAGGGGGATTTTTAACTGAGATAAATAATAAAAATATTAAGTTTACAGATGTTTCTAGCTTATACGATTCTTGGATTAAATTTTTTTATTGTATATTATTCAAATATTGGTTTAAATGTAGATTCTTCTTTATTTTGTAAATTTTTTCTATAAGTCTTTACTTTTCAATGCGTTTGATTTCGTTCTTGTAATCGAAGTGTAATCGTAGTTGTCTTCCTTTTTACTTAATCCTAATTTAATTTAATCTCGGCGGAATCTTAACATAAAATGCTAAATACTTTACAGAATGGTAAATGCTAAATGCTTTACAAAATGCTAAATGTTAAATGCTAAATGGCTACACTATGCAAAGTACTAATTCAATCAAAACTAACAGTATAGTTCTTAAGTATTTAAATAGAATTTAACATTTAAAATCATGTAAAGTTGTGGGAAAACCACTAAGGTTAGTTTATTTTTATTAAGTTAGAATGAATCTGACTTAAATTTTATACCAAAAATGTAGAAATCAATGACTTTTTCCCTCTGTGCACCCCCATCTCATTCCTTTCCCGAGTCGCGTCTGCTGACCGGTGCCTGTTTACTGTGTGATTATTACAAGCAGCGGGGAAAATAACAGGCTTTCGCTTAGAGATGCCACAAGCTGGCTGCTCCTCTTCTTGGGGCCAAGTCAGTCGGTCGACGGCGAAGTGAGTTACTTAAGAGAGCTGCCCGCTGCTCCGCCCGGCGGCTTCATTACAGAGCCACGTACTCCAGTCCAGAGCCCATCATCATTCCCGTCCAGCATTCACAAAGCCCAGCCACTGAAGAGCCCTCTCTAAGCCCTAGACGTGGAGTGTCCTTCCTGGGGGCCAAAAGGGTTTTGCAGGGCTTTTGCAACAAGTGGTTGTCGCCGCATTGTGTATCAATACTCGAATCTCACCGGACCACCACAAAGTCCGTCATTATTGCCGCCTCCTGTCACATCGAAATGCATTTGAATGCGTCAGGGAATTAATTGCAGAGCCAAAGGGAAGCGGCGATTAGTAATGCCAGTTTCCATGGCATTCAAAGGGGAATTGTATGTCAATACAGAGACGATTAATTAGTGTTAAGTCTTTGGTTTGTTTAGGAAATTAATTGATAAAAAGTTGCCCTAAGACTTGAATTTATTCGACAGTTACATGGGCCCACGCAGAATTAAAATAGAGATCCTTAAAACCAACATTAAAGGGAGCTTCAGCTCCAGCTTCAATGGAACTTAATTGGTAGAGCCTTCTTGAGCGGATTCCTGTCCAGGATCGAAAACTGCAGGCCCTCCGACTTGCCATAACGGGTGACCTTATCAATCCTGTAGGCAGCCGGTCCAGGACCGTCTTTCTCGTGAGGATTGCGTTCGATCCTGCGGCCAAAGGAGTAACCTTTTGGAACCTTGGGGCCAAAGCTGCTGGGCAGCATATAGGCGCCGGGACCAGGTCCTGGGCAGGCAGGAATTATATACAAATTCCAGCTCATTTTACAATAACTTACCATAATTATTAGACATTTTGGGGAATTATTAACTTAAATACTTGATTTTCTTTAAACCTTTTCGAAAAATTAAGAACATTAAATGCACAAATTACCAATTTTGGAAGCAAAGGTTCTATTGTGTTTACCGAGACAAGTTATAATGAGGAATGAAGTAAAGTTAAGAAAAAATATACTCGAACTAAGAAATATAAATCAAGGAAACTGTGATCAATGAAAACATATTCCTCAGATAAACAATAAACCATTGACTGCACATTTTAAACAGAATAAATGCTCCACAAATAAACCATATAATAAATTCCCATACTGATTGATTAAATATTTATTTGTTGTGCATACTATTTGCAATCTGCTTAATTATCCGTAAATCAACAAATGCTCCCCAGACAGGGAAAGAGAGAGAGCAAAAAGCGCTACTCATGCTCATTAATTATTAACACCTAGGGCGTAAAAAACATTAATTAACTTTTATGCACACGCCACACTAATTAATATTTAATTTGCCTCAAATTGTACAATATTTTTGCATTGTTCTTTATTCGATTCACAGCTAATAGGTTTATTATATATATACATATAACTATTTGATAATTTACATAAAGAACACGCCTCTTCCAGACAGATGAAGAGCTAATTTTATGCAAATCCAATCTGATCGAAAGCTGGCGCTTTAACTGTGGGTTACTACCAATGTTAAAACCGTTAACCAAATTATGTTAACATGAAATATTCATGGCATATCTGACATAAATCACTTAACATAAAATGCTTAAAATGCTTAACATCTTTATTGTGTTTGAGAGAACGCCGGCGAACGAACGTGTATTCAGCTGCGAAAAACGTTAATAAATGCAAATTATTTTGGTTGCGACTGAAGCTGAAACTTGAAATCATTTAAATTAATGGTTATTTCTTGCTTTTTTTTTTTGTTAAAAAAAATTGATTTAATATAATTTAAAGCTGCAAGAAGCTAGTGTGAAATATAGAGTAGCTTTGCTGGAACCAAACTTGTACTATCTCACTTAATCAAGACACGTAATAATATTATTAAATTTAAATATTCTTAGGAAGAACACTTTTGTCATGTACTTTTTTCAATTAATTCTTTCACTTACACTTTGTCTTGACCCCTTGGACTCTTTCCCCTCTTTACGGTCTTCCTTTTCTTCCCAAACTTTTAGTCTGCAACTTAAAGTAATTTTTCCGTGACACATTTTTTAATTTTCAAAGTTTTTCTTCGGCTGATGCAGCGCATAAATTAAGGGAAAGGAAATCAATAAAACTATAAAGAGGATTTTGACAACTTTAAGGATTTCTTGGCTAATTTTTCCCCTCTCCTTGCAGTTACAGAAATGCACAGAACGGATAAGCATTCAGAGCAGCATTCGGAGCACTCCCAGCTGAGAACAGACCTGCTGCAGATGTCCAGGAAAAAATGCAATAATAACCAGCAGAGACGAGGCCGTCGGAGGTGGGACTCGATGGGAATTTGCGGGTCCATCAGCTTGACGGTTCTGATCCTGACCATTTGCATGGCCCACACGACATTGGCAACGGCCGCCGGTAAGTGTTGAATGCTGGGCGAAAAAACTAATAAAATTCCGTTATGAGCCAAGTGATTGGACAGGCAGGACAGGACACACATTCCATATTCCGACAGCAACATGCAGCAGACACACATACATACAAGCCTCAATTAAAAGCACATCAATAACAGTCATTGCCTCCTCCTCCTACTGTGATGTCCTTGCAATTGGCACTTGGCGCGCCATTTCGGCTTGAGGTTCCTCTCCTCTCCTCCATCTCTCTCTGTGATTCTGGATTTTGATTTATTTAACAATTTAGCAACAACATTGGCAATGTGTCGCCGGCTGTGACTGTGACATCCTTTCCTTTTGCGGGGGAAAGAATTCGACTTCTCAGGACGTTTTTTTCCTGTTCTTTGGTGAGAGGAGAATATTGAAAATGATGCAATTCGGTTCTGTGCTGTGTTGAGTGGCGAAAAATGACAAATTGAACGGTGACCGATAAAGAGAGCAGATGAATTAAATTCTGGAAATAATATTAGTCTTGAAAAATGTGCAGAAATTTAGTCAGGGACTAAACAAAAATTTATTTCTCTTAGAAAATGTAGAAAAATGTATTCTCAATTTGGATAAAAGCCTGTTCTTCTTAGTAAGTGGAGAAAAATATTTGCAAAAACTAAAAAAACCTAAGAGACTATGTGGCTTAAAGGATATTTATTATAGATTTTAAAGCAACTGAAGCTGGCTTAATTTTGAGTTTTAAAAATTAACTAAATTTATTTCTAAATCAATTGTGACAGCATTCATTATTTTATTATTATTCCTTGAGGTTTCGAGCTTAAAAATAGCCTATTTTCTCCCATAAATAAGATATTCTCTCAATAAGTTTACATTTTCTATGTACTTGTCCCTCTTTTTTGGCTATTTTTGCATTCCCAATGAAAGGCCATCCACAAAACCGCAGAGACGCCTCAAAGCATGCTGCAGAAGCGCCAAACAATGAACCGAAAATAAACTTGTCGCTGCAGTTTATAGGGAAATTAACACTATACTCCTACATGCCACTCCTCGCGTGGCCCCAAGTGCGCTTCAAGCCAAAGCAAACACGGCCAGGACACACTGGCGGTGGGGTTAGGAAAGCGAAAAACAAAATGTTACCCAGCTTGGGTCGCTTAAAAATCCCCCTGAGGCCAAATTTGAAAAGCGCTTTAATCGCTAAGCTGCGTTTAGGCGTCAGATTTTGTGTTCCCGACGGTTTGTTCACGTTTACGTTCATATATGTGTGTGTCCTTTTTGTCCTTTGTCTTTTAGCAGCTGTTTAAACATTTTTGCTAACTCTGCTGTTGTTTTTACATACAGACAAGTAAAGGGGAGTTTTAGGTCTATGAACAAGTGAAGCTAAAAATGTTATTTATTTATTCATACATTTCATAAGGGCTTTAAAACTTACTTGTAATATTTTAGGTATTTTTATGGGGTAACATATTGTACTAAATAATTTGTTACGGGTATTCTTTACCATATTTAAATCTATAGACTAATTTTAATTATATAATAATCCTTTATCCTTCGCTTTTATCAACACCTGTCAGGATTGCTTTTACAAATGACAAATTTGCACTCTCTTTCTTAATTTATATTTTTTTTTTTTGCTTAACTTCATTTTAAAAAATATCTTAAAATAGAGTATCCTTTAGTCGTGCAAACCAATTATTTGTTGCCTTTTTTTCGCCGCTCTGTGCCGCAACGAGCCGCCAAATGAGGCATCATCATGAGGGAAGGAAGGAAGGCGAGGCAGGCTGCGGAATCCCGGGGCTTCCCCGGACTGACACTCGCGGAAGTGGCTGCTGTGGTTTTTCCATGTGTTTGCTTGGCAGCTGCAATTTTCGTTGGCCATTTTACACGCCGCTCTCCCTCTTCCTCGGTTCTGGCCACGTTCAAGTTCAGCGCTGTCCCAGCATAAAAAGTTGGAAAGATTCCCGGCCACAAAAGAGCGGTGTGCGGCCTAGTATGCATATTTAAAAACGAGCCTGCTTAAATGAGGGATTTTCAGGACTTGCTCATTTCGTTTCAATGAATTAAAAAGGAGTTAGACCCGGTAAATTCCGAAAACGAAACCCGTAGCCATTCTTCTAAATAAATTTTGGTCAAACGGCACGAAATTAATTTTAATTTTTTATGGGCAACCTTTTTAATTTTCAATTAAGTGGAACATAGCCACGGGTGTGGCCATAAAAGGTTTTAATTCGAAAGGAATACCTGGGAAGAATTTTTTAAAGGAATAAGGGTAGAGGTGACCATCAAACTCACTAACTTTTATGGTACTAATGAGGCTTTTTTGCGATTTAATTTAGTTAAAATTTCATAACAATTTAAAACATGATATTATTTGTGTCAATTATAAACTTACTATTTATTTTAGCAGATAAAGTATTTATTTCCCTATTTCTTTTTCTTGAATTTAAATTCTTAATTCATAATCTGGCCTTAAAAAATGGTCTGTAAAATTTATAGGCCCACGCAGACACCTTTAAATAACCTATAAACTGAAAAAACTAAGGTCTTCCGCCCACAAAAAAAGTAAGAACATAGAGTATTAGGGCTAAGCGAGCCCTAAAAAGGCCTCCTTTCTTTCTTTTTTTTTAACAGCCTCTTTTTATGAACCTGAAAATGGTGCTCGACCATAAACCAAAAGTCAAACCAGAAAATGGCACTCAAAGCCTTGTTAGGTGTGGAAAAACAAACCGAAAGACAAACAGAAGAAGGTACAGCAGGAGTACAATGAGAAATGGATGCATTCCGGGGATCTCCCCTCGAGTATAGTTGGGGAAAATCTGGCCAGACCAAATCAAACTAAGTCGTAGGGGGAAAAACCCTGTTTGTATTCCGTGTGCAGCAGCAATCCCTGCTGGCCCCAAGGTAAAAAAAAGGGGGAAAGAAAGCAAAACAAAAGAAAGCACAAAATTCGACAGCATATAAAAATGAACTACAATTTTGCAAATTTTAAGCACATTTCAGTTGCTGTGAAAAAGTCGTCAGCGTGGCAGAAAAAAAGAAACCGATTTGCATATTTACACCCGAGCAAAGCATACATAACCTGCATACAATAAATCTTGTGACGTCTCGAGAGAAAGACGTCACGTAGCCAGAAGAGGATGGGGTAAGGCCAGAGATGCTGCTGGGATACGCTGCTCTTCCTGTTTCCTGCTCTCAAGTTCCTGCCCTTGCAGTCTGAGGAGCAAAAGCAGAAGGTCCCTGCATCCTACGTCGTCGGATTTGCTCCTCGCCGCAGCCTGACGGTGAAAAATTGTTACCAGTTCGCATGAAAATTGTCAGTGCGCTATTACGAAAATGAAAATGAAAATGAAAAGAAAATCGAGCTCATCATGTGTTGTGTGCATATAAAAACACACACTTATTTGCCGCTCCCTCTGCCCCCGCATTCGCATTGATAATGAGAGCTGGAAAAATAAGCAGTAAATGCCTTCCAAGCACTACATTTATATTCATGTGAAGTTCGCTAAAAAAAAGAGTGTTTTATAATAGTTACGGCGACAGAAGAGCCTTTCGAGAATGGCTTAAATGGGACAGGTTCACCGGGCCAAGTGGGAGCTGTCAGCGAGGAAACGTGCCAAACGGAAGCTGCTTATAAATAGGAAAATGCATCCAGCGAGGGGGAAAATATAAAATATATATATAAATATAAAATACAAAGGGTATTACGCTGGGGAAAAATATGGGCTGCAACCTGCCATCCCTAAGCTGTGGATTGTTAAGTAAAATCAAAGAAATGAGTATTTAAAGCGAATTGGAAGCGAACTTGGTATTATAAAAATTCTAAAAAACGCAAAATAAATTTAAATATAATAAAAACACAAAATAAATTATAAACAAATAATATTTTATTAGCTACAACATTTTAAAGCGTATTTTTCAAACTTTATATGAGAATTTCGCACTCACATAACTTTTTTTTTTAAGTTTTTTATGTGTAATACAATTCTTTTAAATTATACAAATTGTACAATATAATATTGGAAAGCCTAAGCAACCTAAAAAATATATTTTAACATTTATCAACACGCTAAAGAACATAATAGGCATTTTTTTAAATAATAAAATCACAAAATAAATTATAGAAAAGTAGTATTTTATAAGTTCCAAATTTTTTAAAGAGTTTTAAAACTATATCCACGAATTTTACACTCACTTATGGTTTTTTATTGATTTTTCTTTATAAAATAAATTATTAAAATATAAGGTAGAGTATAAAATAATATTTAAAATCATAAACAACCTACACAATATAACTTGACAAGCATTTTCTTCTATTCTGGAGACTGCAACTCCCCTTAAAAAGTAATATCCTGTTGGTTGTCCCTCTGCCATTTGTATACTTCTGTAAGAACTGATTGACTTTCGACCAGTCAGTCTTCCTCTTCTGGGACAGTTTCTCCTTTGCCGCAAACACATCATGTGCTCCTATTAACTTGCATCCTGTGCCAGGGAAACGAAACCCACATATTGTTACACTAAAAGCCGCCACGTGGAACGGGGTAAATGGATAAATAACGATATGTTTACAGATGGCACACACACACCCAGCAAAGCGAATGTGTCGCTGATTTATATGCGAATTTTTATATGCACAGTTAAGGTGGCACGTAGCAGGAACACTGGCTGCCAGAGATTGGGGCCCAGGAGACAGACCGAAGGGAGTCCCAGCCCGGGAGACAACTCAACTCAACTCAGCTCAACTCCTTTGCCTGTTGCCTCTGCAAACACATGTGTGGCGGCATCTCCGGCTGTCGTCTGAAGAATTTGTATGCAAACAAAACGGGACAAACAACAAACGGCAAACAAACACACAGGCGACAGTCATTGTTTCTGTTCCATCCGCGTGGGAATGGCAAACGTCTTCAAGGCGAGCGCTGGCTGAGATTTCTTGGCCTCTTTTTTCTTAATTTTTTTTTGCCTTTTTCGGTTGGATTTCCCCGACTTAAAGCTTTAAGAAACTGCAAAACGGCAAATAGCTGCTCATTTTTAATGCATACTTCATAAATCCTTGTCATAACTTTGTTGGCCAAGTTGAGTTGAGTTGCCGCTGCCACGACGGGGCGTCGTCTTCACCCATCTGCGCGCTTGGTATCGTTGCGTATACGCAACGTTGGCTCTATGCAATTTTACGGCGCATGGCCACGCCCCCCAAGCAAGCGGGGGCAACTATTTATCAGGCATTTATATGCAGTGACACCACCAGAGAGGCATCAGCCATAATGCTACATTTTAGATCAGAAGTCATCAATAAAGTCGGGAGAAAAGTTTGGTAAAAAGAAAAAAGGAATAAAATAATTAAGTATTAAATATTTAAGTACTATTCCTGAAACTAGTGAGTTAGGGCTCCCCTTAAATATATTTAAAGACATTTGTTTATGGTTTGTAGAGTTAGGAAACCTTTTAAGTATTTTTAATATATTAAAACAAATAGTAAATAAATTTTGAATCATTTTTTATTGTTTGTAGACACAAGTTTAAGCTCTTCCTTCTTTAAGCTCATTTCCAATACCCTTTTCTTCACACTACATAAATTATTATGGTCAGCCAGCGGCTCTTGAACTTCCACCAATTTGAGTCCCAAAAGACAATTCAACTTCAATTAGCATTACAAAGGCCCAAGTCACTTGGATTTTCGGTACCCTTTTCCACAGCCTACAAGAATCCTTGTTCCTTCTTTTTTTCCCTCCCTAAAAAAACTCCTCAGCAAACCGGAAATATTTTAATTTCCGTTTCTGCCTTTCTTTATTTTTGTATATTTTTTTTTGCGACTGTTGCCAGCTTTTAGGCTTCGTTGTTTTTAATTGCCGAGTTTCTTGTTTTCGTTTTAGCCATTAAATTAAAGTAAATACTTTAAGCGTTTGGCAAACAGCAGAAGCCAGAGGTCGCGTGAATAAAATGCGAGAAGAACTCGCACTTCGTAGGCACTCGTTGGGAAGTGGCGTTAAAAATTTGCATAAAATGTTTTAATTCAGGCAATGGGATGGCTTTCCCTCCCTCCCTGTGCCTGCACCCGCATTATGTCCAGCTTGACATTTTAAAGACAACAGCTGCCCCCTGACCCCTGGCGGCTTAATTGAATTGTTTAATGGAGTCTTACGACAACAGAACAGAAAAAAAAAGGAAACGCGAAACCGGAAAGCAAGGAAAAATCAAAACGGCATAAAATAAAATGCGGGTCGCTGGCAGATGCTTTTCCACCTTTTTTTCCAGCCTCCCCCCGTTAATTTAACGCCACTTGGCAGTCGTAAAAAACGCCAACAAATTGTCGCCTTTGGTCAAAGGAAAGAACTTCCGCAAAAGAGGATAAAGAGCCGGAAAAGAGAAAAAACAAAAAATCGGAAAAAGGTAAAACGGATACCTTATGATCATCGTTATCAGGTCTCCAGCTGTTATCAGATTATCGGACCCCCAACTGCCGAGCATTCAATTTGCCGTTTTATTAACCTGTCCGAGGGCTGACTACCTTCTTCAAGCTCCATTGCCACCTCTCCGCCACTACCAAAACTTTTCCACAATGGCAAAAGTTAAATCTGTTCACATTATTCAAGCATTTACGTGGCTTAATCCTAGCAAAACTTTCTCCCCCGCAGCCAATATTTTTTTCGTTTGTATTTTCTATATAGATTTTCAATACAATCACCCCTGGATATCCAACAGGGATTTGATGCCGAAAAAAATAGATATATATACATTTTTTGTAATTTAAAGTTCTGGCGGAGTTTGGGCCATAACTATGCCGACGAGAGTCACGTCTGGCCATAAAAGTAAATGTATACTTTTGGCATATGCAAACGTAGAAGGACTGCTTCTAGTTCAAGTCGTGCCTTGCATTTTCTTACAAGTGTTCCTCCAGGTAATTCTATAAAGTTTGGCCCATAAGTTTGCCAGAAATTATTGGAAGTAGATCTTTAAGAAGTTTGGTCTGGAGAAATCCATTTTATTGAAGGTCGTTTTGGGTTTATTATTGTTTCAGAAACTGAAGGGGATATACAGAGAAGCTGAAAGTTTTTGAAAAAGAAAATACATAAATAAGGAACCAGAAATTGTTAATGGAACTTCAATTAATCAATTTATTAAGATTCCTTAACAATTTAAACCAAGTTCAACAGCTTTTATCATTCAACACAAATCCCAATTAAAGTTTTTATTGAATTTATTCCCAAACCTAATATATTTCTTTATAAATTTCTGGTATTTTTATACGCTAAAAACTAATAAGTTAATAAATTTAAGGCCAAACATTTCTCTTAAATAAAAACTACGCCCAAAAATATATTTATATATATATTTTTGCCCCTTTAAGAGCCATGGCTTGAACATTGAAAGCCAACAATCAGCGTACAGGGCCACAAATACAAAATACAAACTTTGCCGGCAACTCCAGCCCACAACTAACTGTCATAATACGTGCTCCAGATGCAGCAATAAGCATAATAATTCGGGGCAAGTCGACAGGGGGAGTGTGTAAGGACAACAAACCTCAGACAGGACAAACAGAAATAGAGCTTCAACTTCGACTTGACTTCGGTAGCAGGTCAAATGGGTAACAACAGGAGCAGCAGCAGCAGCAGCAAATCTGGGGAAAGCTTACGGGCCAAAACTCACCTCCCCTTCCAATGTAAAATTGTGTGTGAAATCGGAAAATTAGTCCCCAAGGAAGTTCATCGAAAAAATGGAGAGAAGGGGATTGGACCCAACCCGAATATGAACTGGCACATATTTCTGGCCCCCCCGAAAACCACAAAAGGGTACAGGGGAAGCTTAAAGCGGCTTTAAGTGGTCAAGAGCACGCCCCTGTGAGCGAGTTCCAGAAATCTGGTCCTGGACCTGGAACCCCTGACTCGGCAACGGACCATTGTCGGATGTCGGATGAGTTTGCAGATTCCTGGTTGTGTAATTGTGGGTTCGGAGCACTGGTGTTTTGGTGTTTTGCCGTTGGCTGTTGTTTGCTTTGGCCCAAAACGAAACTGTTGCTGTTTTGATAGGGTTTTAGGCGGGATATACTGGTATTTCGAAGGACTGCATACGCCGAAAAGGGGAATTAATTGGGTGTTTATTATGAACTTTAAGCAGCGGGTTTGAGGAAGAAATAGTAGCATTAAAGGCGAATGACAGGGAATAGCTGCAAATTAGTTAAATTATAATTTAATATGTATTTTTATTTAAAGAAAATCAAGGTTTTAATATAAAACATTAAATTAATTAAATTATACTTATAAAACTAAACTAAAACTAATCAATATCATTTCCTTTACTCATGTAACTGACCTTTTTCAAGCCTTCGTCAATAGAATAACATTACCTCATCTAATAACAATTAAAAGTACAACAAATTCCGTATCTATTGACAATTAAAAGTACAAATAATTCCCCAATAAAAGCCTCAATTATCTATAAAAGTCCCAAATCAAAATATGACCCAAATAATTTGTGAAAACCCAAGCCCAAGCGCTAAGATCTTATCAAAATAAGCCCAGAAAACGAGATACGAGAGAGGGGAAACTATGTAACACAAACCTTATGCTGTAACGATCGAACCAAAGCCAAAGAAGGCCAACTGCCAGCTGCCAAACATCATCCTCTCTTTGGGCCGCTTTTGGTCTTTTGGCCTAATGCGAAAGGCAAACACAAAGGCCGAGACCGAGACCGAGACTCACACACGTGCCAGCGCAGAGTAGCAACTTCTAAAATGAAAAGTGTTAAAAAACTTTTACTTTCGACGGCTCTACGGCTCTGAGGAAGGGCCAAGCGGTGTCGACCAAGAGCCGGCATGTAAATTAGCTTTTAAAGACCAACAACAAGAGAAGACCTGGCCAACAAGTGGCGCTCGGGCTGCGGGTAATTATATTGTGGTCACGTTCCGGCGGGGCATCTGGTTTATGGAGTGTTACACTTTAACGCCGATCTCTTAGCTCTTTTTTAGTTTGTGGAAAAAAAAAGCTCGTGCTAATGACAAACTCTGCCCGGGCAAATTGAATAAGGCTTAAGCCTGGCGCTAAGTTATATTTAACGAGGATTTGGCTTTGACTTTGACTTTGGTCTGGGCTTTGAGGCTTTGATGAAGTTAAATGCGATTAAGACCCTCTGTTATGCAACTCTAGACGCAGCCAACAGAGCGTATGGGTAATCATTGAAAGCCTTTATTTATTTTATTTTACCTTTAAGCCAATGTCGCTATTGATTACTGCCACTGATATGAAGGGGTTAAGCTTTAACCCTTTGCAGTGTGACGATGCATAATTACCAAGTACCCTAGAAGCTTGAAGTATATAATTTTGATCATTAAAGAAGCATTCAAGCTTTTAGAAATAAATAATAATTTATGGGCTTCAAATTAAATTATTTTCTTATTAGCTTATCACAAATTAGACTACCTTTGATGGCTTAATCACTAAGATTTAATCTAGTTAGCCCAATCAAATCACAAACAAAACATATTTTAATTGGAACTGATTAGCATTTTCATCTTGGGAATGTAATTAACCCATGCGTCTTTATTTCCTAGACATCTTATCTTGACCGTAATTATGGACATTGAATTTGCTTACCAAAAATAAATCACAGGGTGTAATGTATGTCATTGTAAAATGTATCTGGCAATGATAGTAGTAGCCCGTAGCCAGCGCACATGCCGATATATGTGATTACTCAAATTGCTACAATTAGGCCTGGCCTGGCCTGGCCTGGGCTCCATCTCTGCCTGGGCTTACCGGTGAATCCTGTGTGTGGGCTGGGACTAATGCGGCTAATGACAGCTCGGATGAGGCGACGAAGGGCGGCGGTCAGGGTGTGCTCCTGCCCATTGCCATTATTAATTTAAATAGCCGCCTCGGACATAGATGGAATGGGGATTTCTACGGCTGGTTACGGCTGCAAACACGCAAATGCTTTACGGCTTTCAGGGGGTTCTGTGAATTCAAATATTACTGTAGCATTTCACACGTCTGCCTTGATAATTTGATAAGGCCCCTAGCCTAGCACATTTTTGAGATATTTCACTTATTACTTTAGTTACAAAGATATTACATGGCGGACACAAGTGTTTGCATTCAGGAAACACTTGTGTAAACTAATTTATTGTTTATTTTGTTTGGTTACTGAGGGACTTGTAAGTTCTGGGTGTAATTAAGAAGGTGTAATCAAGAAGATGGAATCCAGAAGTTGTTAATATAAGCAGATAAAGTATTAAGTTATAAACAAATCAAAATTAACAGGAATATCAAGGAAAGAAAGTTGAACTTAGGAATTAAATGATTTGTTACATTCTTCACCCTCTTTCCTTAAAAAAATTATACTTCTTTACGATCTTTGTACTTTTTGCTACTTTTTCAATAATTTATTATTTATTTTTCGCTCATTTAGCTCTGATATAATTTCCTTAAGCTTTATGTTCCAGATTATTCAATTTATAATTATTTTAAGCCCGTCTGATTAGTTTTCGAAGCCACAACAAAGTTTGGCCAGCTTGAACTTAACTTTCCCAGTGAGTTGAATCAAAGTTAAACTAGACCAACTTCAATTATCCATATTTTAAATTAAATAATTTCCATTATTGCCCCTAAACCATATGCTATTTTTTCCCATAATCACCAAAATTAAATTGTTAAACTTTTTGATTGGTTTCAACCCGCAGCGAACTTTTCCTCAGCCTCATTTTTCGGTTTTGTGCATATCACCTGCCATTTAACCGTATAATTTGTGCTCTCAGATATTTACCTTTTTTTTTTCGGTTTTGTCGCTGCGATGAGTTTGTGTTTTGAGACAAAGGTCTCTCTCTGCGGCCGGCGCGTTGCCTCATTTATCATCTTTGTCCAGAGGCGGGACAACAAGTGCAACAAAAACATGGCCAGAACCGGGGAGAGCAGAACACTCGAAAAGCTCATTTGTTGTCATTTGTCCGACTGTCAGCCAGTGGAGGGGAGGAGAGGGGAGGTTATTATATGAATGGCATTTAAGCGTCGATTTGAAATCGCATTCACAACTGCCTGACTTACGCGCCGCTGGTTTCTCGGTTTCCGCTGAAATTCCCCATGGAAACAATGGAATTATCAGGTGGATGGGATGGGGGCTTCTCGTATATAATGCTGTCTATAAGCATGACGGCATATTCTTGTTAACAATTTGGAGTTTAGTTTTGTGTGACTTGCAAGCGGAGAAGATGGGATTTTGGGTTAGAAAATAATATACGATTTATTTCTTACTTATATACATAAATTATGCAATTCATTGCCTGATTAATGCTTGGAAATATTTATTTTATAATGCCCAGCTGGCTTAAATTAATATTCAAAAGGTTTACTTAGGCTCTACGCTGAATTTTCTATTTTATTTAGGTTAAAAGAAGTTTTCTTAGCCTTTATTAATAAAGTTTAGAGTTTATTTGTCATAAAACGACTTATTTAACTCTTCTCTGCGTTAAGGGAGAGCAATAATTTCACAGTTGGCTGACTTAAGCAACTTTGGCCCGATAAAATAGCAATTACACTTACGATTCATGGCCTAAGAATTTCTTTATTGCGTTTGACTGAGCAGAAGTCATGTCAAACTATCGCATTTTGTGTCTAACTAACCGCAAACGGCTTAAGGGAGCCCGAGCCCAAGGATTTAAACGCCAGGAAAAGCGGCAAGCCACTTGGTGAAAATGTAATAATGATGGAAAACATTTTCTCTTGGGAAGTCCCGGCCAAAGTTGAGTAGTTTAGTTTATGAAGTGTGTGGGCGGCGGCGGCCGGAGAGAGACAATTTTCCGCAATTTCCGCGATGATTTCAAGATGATTTGTTATTGCTGTTGGTTTTGCGGCCTTGGGCATTTATAGCCCACCATATTTATCAATGGGTGTTAAGTGTTATTAATAGTAGGGCTCATGATGAGGGAGAGAGGGCGAAAGCTGCTGTCAAAAATTTGCACCAAAGCCGGAGATGATCTTAATGGCTTCTTACCGATAAGATCCCAGAATGAAGAGCAGAGGAAAGTCATTTCCCTGGCTTGTTTATAACAATTGCCGCCGGAGTTGTGCTTATCATTTATCACGACAAAAATAAAGCAACATTAATTTAGAATCAATGCAATTTATGGGTATGAATCACCCAGCAACCTTTGCCTCACATTTACATAATAATACTTCTCTGTTTGTATTTCTCTGGAAGAACAATCAAAAGCTTATTTACAATGCAATTTCGCAGGGGACAATTTATTGTCAGTCGGTGCCGAGACAGAGGATTACAGAACTTTCAGCATCACGACAACGAAATCTCGCGGTGGCGTATACGTAATCTGACTCGAGTCAGTCCGCCAGCCAGCTTGCTCCACATAATGTGCATAATAATTCTGCTCATTTGAAACGTGTCGGCTAGCCAAAAATTAGGCGAAATAAAAAAAAAGAAAAACAGAAAAAGTAAGGCCCCAGAGACAATGGCAAGTCGTAGAATTAGCGCTGCGTTCCACAATGAAAACAGAGCGCAAAACGGGAAGCTGTTCTACTAATTGCAGCGTTTCGGATTTCAGACATGTGTGTCTGCCTCTGTCTCCGTCTCTGTCTCTGTTGCATAACAAGCCACAAACAAAAAGCAAAGTAAAAAAAAACACAAAAAAACGCTTCAAATAGACTAAAATGAGAGTCACAGACGGTAAAAATGATTTCAGCATTCTTTTGCTGAAAAGAAAAGCCGCAAAAGAAGTGCAAACATTAAGTGAAAAATTCTCTGCTTAATGGAGAGAGTAAAGGAAGAGTGTAATTATAAATAGATTTGGTTTTTATATTAATACAAATGTGTAACTTACTTAGGGTGGAGTCTTAGGTTTTATTGCAATAAAAATGTAGTTAACTTAAAATGGTTTAAGCTGAGAATAATGAAAGGTTGTTTTATTATTAGTGTAAACATGTATTAGGAGGTATTTATAGTACTACGTGTGCATATACTGTTATGTAATGTAAACTAGTGTGTACTTGTTATGTTTAGTATTATTTATCGAAAACACGATAAAGATCTCGATGAAGCGGAGTCAAGATCACTCGCTACAACAAAGGAGAAAAGTAAAGAAGCGCTTAATAAAAAACAAATATAATAAAGCAGTTAAAACAAAGACAATCATTTAAATAAGGTATTTAAAATGCCAAAGGTTACAAAACTAAATCATTTCCTCTAACTGAATATTTAAAATTTTTGTTTATATCAAGATACATTTCATACAATTATTATAATAAAAACTAAGATTAAAAAATGTAATCAAAGCCAAATAAAAATACTTACCCCTTTAAATACCTTTTACTACACTTCTCTGTGAAATATAAATTACAAATAAAACTTCTTAAATCCCTACTAAAATCCAGTTAACTTTTACAAGTTTTTCCCCCATAAAATTAACTTAATTTTAAACTAAATCGACCCTGTAGTTGAGTTCATTCCCCCAACTCGGAACTCCAAAATAGAGCCAAACAACAATTCGCAAAAACGAGCAGCATATGCAGTTCCCTTAATGAGGGCTAGGAAAACAATTTAACGTGGGATGTGTGTGTGTCCTGTGTGTGTGGGAGTGTGTGAACATAGCTCCAGTTTATGAGGGGACTCGAAATAAAGGATGGCCAGTCAGCCAGAGCACCAGAGCAGCCACAATAAAACCGGAGCACGGGGCGCATGATTAATGCTCGCACATATTTAATCATTTTTCATAGCAAAGTGACAACAAGGCTCTCTCGAGGAAAAGTCTTTAAGTAAGACACTTTTCGTTGTTATGGGAAATGGAAAATGTTTTTTTGCGAGTAGACAAGCCTTGTCAATCGGAATTATTCGCCAACTGGACAATCAAGGAGCGTAGACAAAGCGGCTGCCACTCCATCTTGTGCTCCTCTTTTCGGTCTCGGTTTCGGCTTTGGCTTTGGCTCTGGTTTTGTGTCCCAATTGGGAGTCGCCTCAAACCGGGCAAACAAAAAAGCCAAACTAAAACTAAACTCATTTAACTTTGCCGTATTTTGATAGCATTTTACCTTGCCCAGTTCGCAGCAGGAACAACGAGGACGAACGGCAGCAGCAACAGGAACAACAAACAACTGTTATCAAAATGTCATTCATTCAAATATGTACCGAGTGACAGGGTGCCGGTGGCCCGGGGGCCAAAGGACATCTGCCTCTGTCCCTTTTACACTCTACGAAAATCACAAAAAACAAAAAAACAACGAAAATAATCCAATTACAAGTGTAAATTAAAGCTGGAGCTGGGCAATTTGCATTTTCTTTTCATTAAAGAAACACACTGACCCAGCACTTAGTCGGAGAAAAAAATATATACAAGTATATCCCTCAAAGCTGGTCCATGTTCGTAAATATTCACTACTGCTTGTTAATCTAATTTTAAGATTAATTTTATTAAGACATCTTGGAGAAGCTGTTGAGTCAAGAAGGGCAATTTAATCATAGATTTTCTAAGAGAAAAATTTGAAAATAATTATTAGAAAATATTTTTAGAGATATATTAGGGAAATCTAAACGCTGGAAATCTTCTTTTAACTAAGAAATATATTTTAGGTTATTTGTATTGCAAATATGAACTTTAATATATTGTTTTTTACCTTTCTATATTTTGAACATATAAATACCTTAAAGTGAGCCACAGAATAATAATAAATTGCATCCTAACTCCCACAGAAGCAAGAAATTTCCAAATACTCTAATACCTAAAAATTAACTTTAATTAAAACTATATTTTTCTGCCAGTGTCGCATTCTATTCAATGGCCCTTTGTTGACTTTCTGCCCTCTCTTATTTCACACTCGGCTTTTCTCCTCTTTTTTATTTGCAGTGCCCGCCATTGAGAGCTCTAGCATTGCCTCCTCCACAGTCGTCACGGTCGCGGTCACGCCAAGCATCGCGGATAGGAGCAGTATTTCCGGAAGCAGCACCACGGAATCACCGGCCGAACAGCAGCAGCCTCAGGGTAAGGCCCCGAAAACTAATCCCACTCCTCCTTCAGCTCCAGCTCCTGGTTCAGCTACCAAAACTAAACTGCCAACAATGTGCATCTCTCCTCTGTCTCCCCCGATTTGTTTATAGGCCAGTGCCTGCAGAATGGAGCCTGGGTGGAGGAGACTGCCGTGCGCTGCGAGAAGCAGACCAGTTGCCGGGCCATCCAGCGCACAGGCCACTGCTGTCCCGATTATAAATGCGGTAAGTGCCCACACCCGAGGACGCTGGCCTCTCGGATGCATTTATGCAAATCCCCTTCTCCATGCTCACTCACTCTTCACCCTCTCTTCCTTGCCCGCAGATTGCGAAAAGGATGGCAAAACTTATGCCAATGGTTATAAATTGGTTGATCCGGACACGCCGTGCACCGTGTGCTACTGCAAAGGTGAGTGGGCATGCATGGAGTTCGCTCGGAAATTAGCCATCAAGTGTTTTTGGGGGTATCGGGGTGCCATAATTAGCACGCACTTTGAGAGGGTTTTAATGCAGGTTGAGTGTTCATAGAAAGTAAAGATTTATTTGTTTATTTATTACCAAATGTTAATATGTGAAGATAACTTATCAGATTAAAAATTTAATTAGTTGATCAACTGGCAACAGAGTCCGCTTGAAGTTGACAATATACAGATTACAGATTACAGATATACAGATTTTATAAAATATTTTATTAATGAACCCTTAGAAAATTGTTAATAGAAATAAAGCCTAAATATGAGTGAAACCATTATCCTCTGAATTATAGAAATTTATTTAGATTTGAAACTCAGCAGCTCTTAAACATTAAGAGTGTAATTTAAACATAAACTAGACTTAGAATAATAATTTAGCTTAAAATTAAACTAAATTTAGGCTAAGAATATTCAAACTAATGTAGAATTGCATGATTTATTTATTTGTTTGCACATTGTAAATCATTAAACTAATAAAAAAGCATAAATTAAACATTTAACCTATTTATTTATCAAAACAACTCACGGAAAATTAATTTTTATAGTGCCCTAACATTTCATATTTATTTATAATTTATTTATAATTTATTTAAAATTTATTAAAATTCTTAATATAATTTATTCATTTATTATGGTTGTTAAAAGGTAATATCAATTTAATTTTTAACCCATTAACACTCAACTATTATTCAGAAACTGGTTTAAAATTGTGTTTTTAAATGTAAATGTTAAGCAAAAGAATTATACGAATATGCAATCAAAATGTTCATTTATTTTTACTGCAATATTATACAACAGCGTATTACCTTTAGGGTTTACATATAAAATCTACATTGGTTCAACAATTTAAGCTATGAAACTTTTTTTTTAAGTTTGGTTAATTTCAGAATAGGGCTCTTGCAGCTGTTTTCCAAATATTTACCTTGATTTTTGCCTCCATTTATTTTTGCAGGTGGCGAGATTGTTTGCAGCTCGGTGACCTGTTTCCGGCGCGACGACTGCATGCCCAAATATGTGCCCGGCCGCTGCTGTCCGGAGTACGACAACTGTCCAAGTGAGTGCCTTTAAACACTGACCACTAGTTCCCCACTAATCTAAGCTTGTTTCTCCTATCCCCTAGTTCTGGACAACAATCCGCCACTGGTCGGCGAGGCCATGGGCAGCAGCACCTCCACCACCCAGAGGCCAGCGGCACAGGCTCAGCCGGCGGGCTTCAATTGGAACATCACCATCAAGGAGATAACCAAGCCGACGGAGATCCGGATAACCGATGACAACAAGGCCAAGCCGTCGATGATACCCACCCGGAAGGTGGGAAACAGCAACCTGCTGCCCACCACTGAGGGGCCATTGCCGACCAGCTCAGGATCAGCGGATAGCACCACTACGGCGACGGCGACGACTCCAGCGGCGTCTATGAGTACTCCCCCTGCAGGCAGCACAACTCCCTCGACGGCCATGTCGCCGGTGCCACCTGCAGCAACAGCAGCAACACCAACACCGGTCACCGGAGCAATACCAACGCAGGCCAGCCAAGACAGCAACCCCAAAGCCCAGCCAAGCGGAAGCAGCGAGAGCTTAAAGCTCATCGCCTCCGTGGGCTACATCGAACGGCCGCTGGCCCCGAGCAGCAGCAATATCGTGGAGCAACAGGTGAAGCCCCTGGTCACCTACAATGCCGAGGGACTGCAGGCGTTGGCGGAGAGCGATCCCAGCAAGGTGAACATCAAGCGGGAGTACACCACGGAGGGATCGGTATCTGCGTCGAGCACCAGGAACTACGAGGAGGCAGCGCCCCTGAATGCAGGCCTGTTCATCCAGAACGGATTTAGAGATTCCCTCATTGAATCCTCCGACGGGGAACTTGAACCGGATACGGCGGGCAGTGACAACATCTACCACATCATCTCAACCACCGAGGGACCCGGCAGCCCCTCCAACAAGATCACCACAGATGCACCGTCCAGAGCCAGCGAGCCACCCTCACACACCGGCAACAGTACCAAATCGGAGATGGATCAGATCAGCACGGAGGCTCCTTCAGCTGCGAGCAGCGAGATGCCGCCGCTGAGCTCCACCCACCACATGGAGGTGGAGGACGATGTGCCCCAGGTGGAGTCCAATCCCGCCTATCCCTCGCTGCCCGAGGACGATTTCAGTCTGCGCGACGTCAACTTTCCCCTCGTTGAGCTCGAGGACATTGCCGAGACCGAGAAGGATGAGCCCAGGAGCATACCCAGTCCCTTTGAGGGGGACACCAGGCATGTGAAGCTGGCGCCCGATGCGACCCTAGATGGCAGTGGCAGCGGCGGGGGTAGTGGTGGTGGTGACTTCGATCTCTACCAGGAGCGCTCCTCCACCACGGATCACATGATGGTGGCCGCCTCGTCCGTACGGGAGAAGAGCGTCCTGGTGCCCCTGCTGATGTACAGTGGCGAGGACATATCCGGGGAGATGCGCGTCCAGAACGGCAGTGATCTGCAGCAGCTGGAGAAGATGGGCAGGAACGAGACGGGCGAGGAGGTGGAGCTGGGCAGCGGCGAGATCCGGGACCGCGAACCCATTACGCCCAGATCCATGCTGGTGTCTGCTCTGGATATAGATGAACTGGGTTCAGGGGCGGGTCAGGTGGGTGGAGTGAATCCCAAGGAGGATGCCGAAAGCCTAAAGCTGGACGAGAGCCAAGAGTCCAGTTCGGTGGACAAGTACTCGGCGAGGGCCGAGAAGAGCTTCGTGGAAAGGGCCCTCCCACTGGGACGCCTGTATCTGCAGCGAATCTACTGAGGAGGCGCCGCAGGGGAAGTTGGTTAACTTGGAAGATCAAACCTTTATTGTATATACATACACGGCAAAGCAGAGCTGCCCACACAATGCACCCGAGGGTCTAATTCACACGAAGTTTGCCGAAGGGTTCGAGGATCCGCGGGTACATTGTATGAGCAGTCCTGTCGTCAAGCCTAGTAACTTGGAAACGCAACCATTCAAGTGAGCGACAGAGTTAGGTTAAGTAGCCAGAAAAGGGGAGAGGAGATCCTTTGAAGATTATCATTTCCATAGACTGCATAGACGACCATCTGAATTTATCGACCTACGAACGTAATCATAGCTAAATATGATTGGCAAAGCTGGGCTCCCCAAATGCAATAACGAAATGTTTCATTATCCGGCAATCCGTATTGCCTAGTTATATATATTTCTATATTTATACGTAGCGACCTAAGTGCACCCAAGACAACCATCCATCCAAGACAACCATTGCCACAAGCGCCCACAATCGAAATTCATCGAGTAAGAAGGAGAGAATATGTTTAACTTGTTTTATCTCATCATGATTTTATTTAATTTGTAATTTATTAACCTAAAGAACGCCAGAGTATGTGGAAATGATTCGAACTATTCGCTCTAGCGGTGATTTATATTTTAAAATGCAAAGGCAAACTACTATTTAGTCCTCTTCAATTTGAAAAGCTTTCAAGTTTAGACTGAATACGGCAAAGTTTTAATTTAAAGCTAATTTACTCCTACATTTAACAACATAATTTATATATAAAATTTAACTAATTTAAACTTGACATTGAACGAGCAGGGAACGATTCCCAGAAGGATTTCGAAACTAACGAACGAGCAGAGCAAAGTGTCAAAAGTGAAAAGCAGTCATTTTTTAGTTAATAAAAAAATACTTTTATGAACATAATTTATTTAGGCGACGATCATGCACACACTCTCACTACACACAAAACACACTAATTTTTTGAGAAGAAGTAAACTACATTATGGAAATACTTTAACTAGCGTTAATTTAGTTTGAAGCTCATTTTAAAATGTATGAATTATGAAATAAAAATGAAGTAATTCTAGAGCAAGCAGATACATTTTTAAGGGGATAGAGTAAGCTAAAGGAGGTGATACTCAGGGGAGTTTAAAGGCGATAGAGATGGTGCAAGAAAGGTAAGTTTGAAGCGGTCTACAGGAACCCAAGGGATAAGTGAAAATTAAATCCAACATTAACAAAGTTTACAAAGTTATGTGAACAAGCCCTACGTGTGCCGGGTCTCAACATCCAGGTGAGCAACCCCGAAGGCCCTATGGACAGTGGTCCTACCTGCTGGTTGCGCAACCAGCATCTGCCACGCCTCTGCCCCATCGAATCCCTCATTACACATGCGAGTGCATGAGGCGGCAATTACCGAGAAATTAAATAAACAAACCGAACGAAGCAGCGACGGCGACGACAACTGTTGCATCACGACCCAAGCCAAGCCGAGACACAAGAGCTGCCGGCGGGGCAAAGTGACTCGGGTTACATCGCAGTGAACCGCAGTGCTCAGTGCACAGTGCTCACTGTCCAGCTGGCTTACATAACAAGGTTGAGGATACCACAAGCCCAACTCCAACGATTTATGGTTAATTCGTATGCGCAGCGGGATCAGCAGCAAGCAGCAACAGCGCGGAGAAAGTCGCATTAGGAAAAGGCCACAAAAAGCGAAATAAATCAATCCGAACCGATCGAGAGTTTGCAGAGGAACCAACTGGTTTTTCGGGGGAGGATCACCTCAGCTTTCGCTTTCGAAAGAAGAAAGAAACAGAAACGCTTCGATTAAATATGGATAGTGCTCTTTTTTCTTTACATTTATTACCGAGAAACTTAACAATGAGTGTGCGATGAATGCATGGAATTTAACCTACGACCTCAGTTGCGACCGATCTGGTCGACCTGGGACTGCAGGTTGTTTATCACCTCGGAGGGCACCTGGTCGCCCAGGATTTCGAAGAGGTTGATGCGCTGGTTGCCGGGTATCTGCTCGTACGCCCCCAGCTCGATGCCCTCCTGCACGTTCTGGATCTGGGCGTCCTTGGGGATGAGCAGCGTCTGCTGCGCCTGCCGGATGGCCTCGTTTGTGTAGGCGGCACCTTCGCGACCCTGGGGCAGGGACTGGGCGCCGGCCAGCAGCAGGGCGAGCATTGAGCACAGCGCGAACACTTTCATCTTGATATATTTCGGGGATAGTCTGCTTTCGAACGAACTGCAAGGGGACAGTTTTTGGTGTTATCGAACTATCGAATTTCGCTTTCAAAAAACGAGCCTGTCTTACCTTGCGCGCGGCGTTTGTTGTAATGTTTCGGCTGCGCAGGCGCCGTGCCTTTTTTATAAGCTGACAGCTCTGGGCAGCGGCGCAGCGCCAAGCTCTGCCGCTGGAAGCCCCGAAAATCTGGAAAGCTTCAGCTCCAACTCTTTCATATTCCATTTCGCCTCGTTTCTGGTTTTGGTCGGCAAAAAAATTAACCGCTGCAGTGTTATTACTTCCAGCTTAATATCCCAGCGACCCATTAAGGTAACTACTTTTTTTTATTGGAAATTCATTTCTTGGACATTTGTCCAATTTTAATGCGAAGGTTAAGCGCCACTTCGGAAATGTCAAGTGGCATTTAACCTTCCAGTGCGCGGCCAGCCCCAAAAGTGGTCTTTCAGGTGCCATCTGGTTCGTATTAATAGCCAAAATCAGAAAAAAAATATTAAACATCACCAATTACCAGTCTTTGAAGAGTCATTTACAAATTGCTGCCACGGCTGGCCGTTTTTTATTTTTCCGTTTTTGCGTAAGACGAGCAAACGGGAGGGAAGTGCGAGCGCGAGAAACCAAATTACAGCAAATCATCGACAGCGGTGCCTGCTTTGCTTGCAAAAAATGTTTAATTAACGTAAATTGTGAAATTAGCTCGTATCTTTTTTAAATGCTTATTTGTTTTAACTATTATTTTAATGGTGCAACAGTGAGCGGCAGAATTTTAGGACTAATCTCTCGGTATATCCATATTTATTCCAGATTCATGGCTAACTCAAATTAAAAATAATCAATAAATCACACATAGATAGTCACAAATAGTTTATATAAATATAAAATTGCAAAATTCGTTACGTTCATTTTCAAAAAACCGTTGCTTTCGATAGCGATAAGCTTCAAGTTTCTCATCCAAGCTCACCTTTGCTCATCAAAGTTTCCCACCTTTTTTTAAATCGTTACGTTTTTGTTCACTTACAGTTTAGTGTGACCAGTTGCTAGAAAATAGCTGGAGCACTTACGTGTAAATCTTCACGTTTTGTTCACTTACGTGGTTTGGTTACGTATCGTTCGGTCAGTGTGACCAGCTGCCGTGGGGGAGAAAATCCGCGCCTTTCCGGATGAATTTCCGCGAAATTTGAGCCTTTTCAACGGAAAACCGTGCGGCCACACCGCAAAAAGAAAACAACAAGTTTACCAAGTTTAAAAACACGCTTTTTCGAATCTTAATTAAATCCGTCAAAAGAATTGTTTATAGCGGTGGCTAACCCACTCTTGGAACTATTAGAAGTTAAGCCTCAAAAAGCAGCACAGTTGCCGGCAAACACCGCTCCTCGAGAGTAACAAAAGTCAAATAGGAAAACGCACGTGGGCCCGGCGATGGATGTGGAAAACGGCGAGGGGCAGGTGCAAGTGCACCTCAAAACCAAACAAGAACAGTGAGTATCCAACAGAGGCATGAATGAAACTGTCACTACAATAGTATCTTCCCAGTTATGCTGTGCCGGATGTGCCTTATGCCATCGATGGAACCGTGGCCACCGTTGAACTGAACACATTCGTCAACGCATTGTTGCAGAATGAAAGCGCCGTCGTGGACTTCGACTTTCTGGTGTTCGATGAGTACCTGCGCGGCCGGCTGTGCGATCACCTGCGCGAGAAGGCCATCAGCTTCGAGGACGCCATCGAGATCGAGTATGTGGAGCGCTTCCCGGCGCCAGAGCCGCAGGACTGCCTGCTTCACGACGACTGGGTGTCGGCGGTGAAGGCCAGCGGCAAGTGGATTCTCAGCGGCTGCTACGACAACACACTGAACATTTGGACCAACAAGGGCAAGCACATCCTCACCATTCCCGGTCACACGGCGCCCATCAAGGCGGTGGACTGGATTTCCCTGGACGAGGAGAACGGTCGCTTTGTGTCCACCTCCCAGGATCAGACGGCCATGCTGTGGCAGTGGAACGTGGCCGCCAATTCGGTCGAGTGTGTTTCCGTTTGCAAGGGCCACGAGCGTGGCGTCGATAGCGTCAGCGTGAGTCCGGATGGCCAGAGATTCGCCACAGGCTCCTGGGACACCATGCTAAAAGTGTGGTCCACCGAGCTGGACGATGTCGGCGAGGGCTCGTCCAAGCGGATGAAGGAGAGCGGCGTGAGGGTGCGTACAAAGTGACATTTTCTTACCTGATATCCTTTTTAAACTGGACTTTCCTTTGTAGACCCCCAAAATGACGCTGCAGGGACATAGGGAGAGCATCTCAGCTGTCCAATGGATGGATGCCACTACCCTACTCACAGGCAGCTGGGATCACACACTGAAGGTCTGGGATCTGAGCCTAGAGGGCATCAAGACCGAAATATCCACCAACAAGTCCATCTTCGATGCCAGCTACTCCAAGCTCAACCGCCTGATCCTTACGGCCTCGGCGGACAAGAATCTGAGGCTGTACGATGCCAGGACGAACCGTAAGATCATCTCTCTGCAGTCTTATCTACAAAGTCCGACTAAATCAATCCTTATATACCCTTTCAGAGGGATCTGTGGTACGCAACACTTACCTCGGACACAATGCCTGGGTGCAGACCGTCATGTGGTCCACCACGGAGGAGTTCCTCTTCGTCTCCGGCGCCTACGACAACCAGAACAAGCTGTGGGACTGCAGGAGTCCCAAGGCCCCGCTCTACGATCTGCTGGGTCATGGCGAAAAGGTTCTCGACATCGATTGGTCCAACCCTAAGTACATTATCTCCGGCGGCGCCGACAATTCAGTGCGCGTCTTCAAGTCACGCAAGGCGGTTTCAGACGACATGGAGACAAAGTAAACCTAATTTTGTAGAAAGGAACCCTTATAAATACGAGATAAGTTCAAAGTAAATAATGTATAAAATTAATTGCGTTTTTGTGTTTTCATTTTTATCTAAAAATCTCCCTAAAATGTTATGTTTTATTGAAGAGTTTTTAATTTTTTCTAGGAGAAAAATGAAAGATTTGACGGGGAAAACCACAAATGGCAACACCGCCTGCAATAATCGATAAGAACCATCGATTACAGTATTTTGTGTAAAATTTAGTATATTCTGTACATCGCGCGGTATTTTCTGTGGCATATTTGAACGGTCGCAATGCGGCCACACTGAAACAAAGATAAAGACGGCTTTTTCCCCAATCAAATTTGCAAAGACCGATTTTAAGCAAATAAAGACGCCCGCGAAGGTGCCAATTTCGTCGCGACACACGTCCCCCGTACCGCCCAGCACGGACGACGCGAGCAGAGCAGGACAGGAGCTGCACGCCCACCCACAGCGAAGGCCGAAGGCGCACGAGTGCGAGCGAGAGGGCAGCAGCAGGCGACAGAGGCGAGCGAGACGTTTTCGCAAGTGTTGTGATAGAAAAAAGCGAAATTAACTGCGACAACGAGGTGTGTATCAGTGGAAAGTCGGCCAGAAATGCTCCGATTAATCAGCAGCACTCCGTTACGCGAAATTGTGCAATCATGCTGCAGGCAGCGGGCGACGCGAGGAGCAGCGGCGGGGCATCATCAACGTCCAACGGCGGCGGCAACGCGTTTTGCAAATGTCTACTGCTGATTGATTTTTTGCCGCATGCAGCTGAATGTCTGTTTTGCTCGGCTTGCACGGAACCGTATCCACCGATTCAGGGTCATTGGAATACCCAGGTCCAACGTAGTAGACCCCCCGGAGTGCCCCTCTTGTGCGCCGTCAAAGGGTTTTTACCAAAATGGCCGCTGCCCCCGGCCAATAAAAAAATGTGTGCGTTAGTGCGAAAAAAAAAGGCAAAACCCCTGCGCGCCGCTGCTCCCGAAAACAGAGTCGTGTAGGCTCCACTCCGAGCTCCTCTTTGCTTGGGCTGGAAACCAGGTCAAGGACCCTGCGGGGCTCCAAGAGTCACATGTAAACCAAGGCCTTTAGAGTTTACATTGGTAAACAACGCGAGGTTCCTATGGGGGAGCTGTCCGATAGAGTTCTACTTAGATGATCTACTTTGAGGCGTAATAAAATGAGATATCTTAAATTTCTGGGATTTATCTCTAAAAATATCAAAGTTTAAGGTATTTTTGATGAATCATTCCTATGAGAGTGGTGAGATATAGTAGCTGTAGGATGATTAGAACCTCAATAATCCTTAGCAAATCATAACAATGCATTTTATCAAAGGTTCAGATAGTTCCCTTTGTAATAATAATAATATATAATAATTTCATCCTTTCTCCTCTTTTACCAAGATTTAAAAAGGGAGTGATAATCGTAGGAGCCCCAGAGATCATAAAGATTTAAAAAATACCTTGAAAAAGTGTTCAAGTTGCCCTGCTACTCAAAGCAGGTTATTCAAAAACTGAATCCTTGTAACTAATAGACCAAAACTCTATTCCATTACAGCCGCTCGGAGCTATAAATAGTCATGTCTTCAACGCCAGCAGCCGGCAGTGCCGCCGAGGTGGCTACCTCCAGCGCTAGCTCCAATGCCAGTGCACCCAGCACAGCGACCAGCAATGCCAGCAACGCCAATCAAACCACAACGCCAGCCGCCACGACACCTGCTCGTGGTGGCCGGGGAGCTAATGCCAATGGTGGAGCCTCTGGCAGCAATGCCGCTGGCGGTGATGAGCCGCGCAAGGACACTAAGCCCACGCCCAGGATATCCAAGTCGTTGGGCACCTCGGCCAAGCGCATACAAAAGGAACTGGCCGAGATCACACTAGACCCGCCGCCCAATTGCAGCGCCGGGCCGAAGGGCGATAACTTGTACGAATGGGTTTCGACCATCCTGGGACCACCGGGCTCCGTCTACGAGGGCGGAGTGTTCTTCCTAGACATACACTTCTCGCCGGAATATCCCTTCAAGCCGCCCAAAGTCACGTTCCGTACGCGCATCTATCACTGTAACATCAACAGCCAGGGCGTGATCTGCCTGGACATACTCAAGGACAATTGGTCGCCGGCGTTGACCATATCAAAGGTGTTGCTGTCAATTTGCTCCCTGCTCACAGACTGTAATCCAGGTAAGGAGGTGGAAAATAATGAACTAAGGCCTTAATACCTTTTAAAAAAAATATTAACTTAGGAACTAATCGAAAAATCATCAATATAACTCCTTTAAACTTCATCTCAAGAGATCCTAGTTCTGTTTATGACTCTTGACACCCTTTTCCCTTTAAAAATTTACAATTTGTATTATATTTTCATTGAAAAATGTATACCTATATAATATCTGCTATAATATTCAAACAATTATGCATGCCGAAGCTAATAATTGTGGAATTTTCATTGGAATATTCATACTTAAGATATAGAGAAAGTTTCTGTAATTATATTTCAAACAAAAAGCATAAAATTGGTTGAATCCATACAAAAAACAAAGCCGAACAAGCCTAAGGGACTCCTTTGTCCCCGTGGGAAAGGTCAACCACTCCTTTAAATAAATATTTTAACATGATTTACCCCTTCATTTCTAGCCGATCCGCTGGTGGGCAGCATTGCCACGCAATATTTGCAAAATCGAGAGGAGCATGATCGAATTGCGCGTCTCTGGACAAAACGGTGAGTCTTACTCATTAAATAAACAAACAGATCCTAGCAATAAATATTTTTGAAATACTCTCGCAGGTACGCAACATGATGCGTAAGATCTGGCTTCGTACATGTACCACAATCTACCGAAAACTGTAACAACAGAAACGAAAATTCGCATCTTGCAAAGGAGGAAGTCTATTTTATAAAACTATATATATTAAACTACGCTAACTATTAAATTAACAGTAACAATTACCATAACACGTACAGAACAGCAGCCGCCAACAGCCAGGAAATTAGTCGATCCCGTTCCCGTTCCCCATACATATTTATATCGAGTTTATACATACAAGAGTTGTAAAAAAAAAAACATTTGGAGATATCTTTTTTGTTTGGAAACGCGTTATGTTTTAGATCGCTTAGCAAACGAAAACATTGAGACGAGTTGGATACACATTCGATAAGAAACTGCATCGTAAATTGCACATATTGACATATATTGAACTATAAACTATTCAACTGCATAAACAAATAGAAATACAATTAGTTTACATTATATGTGTACAGTGTTAGGTGAAAAATGGAGCTAACGAGCAAAGAGAAGGCCTATTTTAATGCATAATACTTGTAACAAAAACAAAAGTATATATTTATAACACACACAACCAACAATGTCAGGGCATCAAACTTCGTAAACGATATTTTCTCAATCGCAACAAAAAAAAAAACACGAAAAAACACTGGCCACAGCAAGCAAAAATTCTCAACAACAAAAGACTAAGAGTGGTAAACGAAAAAACGAAATAAATCTATGTATACAAAACTTAAGACAACCTATTCCAAATTCCAAAACGAAAATATACAAGTTTTTGTTATTTATATATATTAAAAAGAAAATTCGATTCGGTTTAATTTCTTAATGTGATATCTGTAAGCGTTTGAAATTAGTTTTTTGGCCAAATACCTTTTAGAAATCAAATCTATGAGCATTAACATTAATTTCGGGCTTGAAATGGAGTCGAAGCGTGGAGCTGATTTATAAAAAGAAAAAGAGAAAGAACAACAGAAAGCGAAAGTATATAAACAAACCAACTTCCTATTATGTTGTAGTTTTAATGACTAAAATTGTCACATCCATGAGAAAAACTGAACAACAAATTGCATAAAACAAAAAGAAAACTAATTGTAAGTTTTTTCGTAAACAACAAAGAAACTGAAATCGAGGATGGAAAATGATCTTAAATAAAAAATAATGGAAAATTCTTAAGACTTTGGGGTTATTTAATTGTTGTAAGATTTGGGATTTTGGATAGAACTTTAAAAGGGACTCACTGCATCAATATTGGATTTCCCACTATAATTCCCAAACTGGGTTATTGGTGAGCAAAATAAAGCTCCTTGAAGGCTCCCTCCTGAAACCGCTTTATATCTAAGGATGTGTCTTTGTGTTTTTGGCTATAAGTCGAGCTTTGATTTATCTTTTCATAAGATTAAACCTCCTGTACATCGACTCTTTCAGGATCCTTCTTTGATAAATAATATAAGTTCAATTTTATTCGATATACGTGGTTTTCTTTGTTTATATAAAATATGTTTCTTAATACAGTTATTACTCATAAATATATATATAATCATACGCTCCCCGCAGCTCGTGGAACAACAAAAATCATGGCCAACCCCCCTCGTTCCCGTTCCCGAAGTATCATCCTTAGAGATACATGCCATTGACCAGAAAGTCGGCCTCCTGAGAATAGGGCGTCTTGCCGCCCAAGCGTCGTGCCCTCCGGCTCACAGTGCGCATCCGGCAGCCAATGAGAATGGCCAAGGCGGCAGTGACCAGCAGACCCAGGGTTAGGGACAGCACAGCTCCCCCAGGACGCTCCGAATGGCCGTCGTGGTCCCGGAACTCCATCGCCAGATTCTCGTGAATCATCTTGTACTGCTCGTGCACGGCGGAAACAGGAACCAGCAGGGCTGCTGAAGGCAGTGAAGCCGCCGCCGAATCCTGCTGCTGCTGCTTATTCTGCTCCAAAGCTAATTCAATGGGATCCTTGGCTGTTTTGGCCTTGACCTTCTTGTGCTTGTGTTGCTTCTGGGGATTAAAAGGTTAAGACATTGATATAATTAAGTGTGAGATCTAGCTACCTTCTTTGGAGCCTCTGTGTACGTTTCTTCGTCGTAATCCTCGTAGTCCCCATCAACCGATGGAGCCTGGTTCTTGCCCTGAGCTGGAGCCGCATTTAGGACTGGCAGCATGGCCGCCGTCTGGTGCTGAGCTGGAGCTGCTGGAGCATAGACCTGAGCCTGTTGTGGTTGCTGCACTTGCTGCACCGGCAACTGTTGCTGCTGCTGTTGGGGCCACACCACATTTGGCGGCATTTGCTGGCCAGAGGATGCTGCCTGCTGGAGCTGCTGCTGAGGATTCTGTGGCTGCTGCTGTTGCTGTTGAGACACATACATTCCGGAGCGTGGCAGCGACATCCCATACATGGCTTGATTGCTCTCGTAGCCCGACACTTGGAGCGGTGCTGATTGCCCCTGAACTTGCACCACAGACGGTGCTCCGCCCTGTGCCTGCCCCTGGAGCTGTCCCTGAACCTGGACATTCGCCAGCGGCTGCTGCAGCTGGAGGCCGCCTTTGTGACTGAAGATGTGGCTCTGCTCATCTGCAAGAGAATGGAGAAGGCGTCACAAGGAAGTAAGAAGTGTGTCTCCCAACTTAACGCACAGCTAATTGAATTAATTACGAGTAGACAACAGAGCCGCAACACGCACACAACACGCTCTACACACCATACACACCACATCCGTAAATCAATTTTGAGCGACGGCTGCCCCCAGTCTCCCCTTTCACACAATGAAAACTGATGGGCAATTTGCGATTTTCCCAGAAGAAAAGCTTGGCAGCGAGCGAGCTCAGGGAAAGGCAGACAGCAGCTGGCCGTGGCTGTGCGATTATTGCGTGAGCTCCAATGGCTCCAATTTGTGTGCTAATGTCGCACACTGGGCGCCAGAGGCTCCTCCTCCTTGGGGATGGATCATCCACCTCCGGCTTGGTCCCTTTCCCTCATAAATATTTACTTAATTTTTAGTTTTGTCTGTGGCCTGGGCTCTAATTGCTGCTGGACATCCAATCGAGTTTAATTAAAATGTTAAATGTGAAAAGAGAAAAGTCTAAAGCGGAAGACAAAGTCACTTAGGGAAAAGGGAGATATAGTTGTAAATTTATAGAGTTAGCTTCAGGGGAAATCGGTGAAATGAAGTTGGAAGAAAGGTATGTTTAAAATTGAGACAATTAAAGTTCGCAGTGTTAGTTAGAGCTTTAAAATTGAGGAAAGACGGCTTAATATTTTATTTTAATATAATGTATATTTATTTTTATTTATTTTGAAACTAGAAAAACTAACTTAGCCCCTAGAAAAATATGTAAATACTTCTTACAAGTACAAACCCTTTACCTTATTCTATTTTAAGTTAAGTTTTGACCCTTCTATTCCCAATTTAATTAAGTTTCTTTTACTAACGAGCTTATAATATATATTTACCTGTTGTCATACTTCCTCCCTGTTGCTGCTGCTGCTGCTGTTGTTGCAGTTGCAATTGCTGCTGCGGCTGTAGTTGCTGCTGCTGCTGTTGCCCCTCGGTAATCATCTTGCGGTTGGCCCAGGCAGCGGCATCTTCGCGATTATTGACCATGGGCGGTGGTGGAGGCGGCGGAGGAGGTGGACCCAGAACAATGACATGTTGTGGCTGCTGTTGTGGCTGCTGTTGTTGCTGCTGCTGTTGGGCTGCTACCTGTAATTGCTGCTGCACGTTCTGCACAGGTAAATATTGCTGCACCATTGGCTTCACGGGCTCCACGATGCTGTTGCTGTTGCTGCCACTGGATTTTATGGCACTGGATGATACGGTATCGCACTGAAAAGTCGGTTAGTTAGTGGGTTTCAAAAACGAACGCTGGAGGATGAGGGTCAACTCACTTCCGGTCCCTCGTCGCTGCCATCTTCGCACTGGGGAATGCCATCGCAGGCGTTGTACACCGCAATGCACTCGCCGGAGTGGCAGGTGAACTGGAAGCGGCTGCAATGCGCAGTGGGAACTGTAATCGGGCAGAGATAGTTACTTATATGAACCAGAGAGTGGAGGGAACCGACCATGATATACCCCGTACTAAGTTAAACCTTAAAAGCGTTGCCTACTTCAGGGAGTTCACAACTCTGTCAGATAAATCATTTTAAGGTAAAATGAAAGGGTGTATTCTCTGGCTTCCTTTACCAACTTAATCTTAAATATCCGATCCCCTATATACCCCAACATTTCCCAGAGTATCAAAACCCACAAAAACCCAGCCACAACAACTCACCCCCACTTTGAACCGGGTTAACTGCCGCTTGGGCCACACCCGCTCCCGCTCCAGATCCCGAGCCAGTGGGAGACACCGCCAACGAGCCCGCCGAGGGCTTGTCCCTCGCTTCCGGCTTAAGCTTGAGGTTGCTCAGCTCCCACTCCTGCTGCGAAATGTTGTTGCTGGGTATGTGCGGCAACTGTGGACGCGGAGTGCTGGCCAGCTCGCTGGTCTGCCTCGCCTGCGGGGTCAGTACGGCGCTCGTGTAGTTCGAGTGCCGCGTGAACTTGCAGTGGAAGTTCTCCGGCGGACCGCACTCGAAGAGATAGCAGTAGCCGCCGGTCTTCCGCTCAAAGATGTACACGTCGCAAGAGTCCGTCTCGCAACAAAGACGCTCGCACTCCTCGATGGTGTCCAGCTCGAGGCCCTGGAGGTACTTTCCACCAATGGCCTGGGATTCCCCAGTGCGAATTATGGTGTTTTTGTGGACATCAAAGTGGCCTGGGGGAGTGGAGTTTTAATATAAATCAAGGGAGTTGGGGATAAACTATTTAGCTTAATTTTAAATTAAAATATGGACCTTACCAATGCACACCTCCAGATCCATGCGCTTGCTAAGGCGATGGTCCGCTGGTGAAGTTTGCTGCGGATGCGTGGCCAGGTACTCCACCTGCTCTGCGGTGGCCGCTGCTCCCGCGATCATCATCATCGCCAGCAGCAGCACGTAAATGGCCATCATATCGTCGGCTAATGGTTATTTCTGTGGTTTTACGGTCACGCCCGGAGCCTTTCTTTTATTTCTTTCTTTTGGGCAGCTGGCTGTCACAGTTCACCGGGGGAATGGGTACTCGGAGGGGGTGGTTCCCGGGGGAGGCTGTTCGAGGGCTTGTCGTGTTTACAAATTTTACACGCTTATTGATTTTTGGACTTTTCCTCAGAGCTGCCACCGAACACACACGTTTCTTTGGTTTACACTTCAACGCGTTGAAATAATTACAGTCTCTGACTTTCTCTTGTTTAGAATTTTTCACTGATTTGGTTTTTGGTAAACTTCTATTTTCGTTTTATTTTTACCTTATAAGATGACAAAAAACGTGAAGCGGCCGAAAATGTAAACCAATGGAAGTGTACAGGAAATTTGTAAACTTTCTCCTGGCAGCTTTTTCTTTTACGCACTGCTATCGGAGAGCTTTTGTTATCAGCTGACGCGGGGGTGGTTGTTATCGATAAAAGTGGCTAATCCAGGGTGTATTTTCCACAAATGGGTCCTTCCACTTCCATATGGTTTTTCGTGGAAGGCGAAAGCTCTGCGCTTTCTCTCTTGGAAGCCTCCATATGTTACCGCTTTCAACCCCAACCTTGCGAACCTTGTAACGTTTCTATATTGTCAACTTTGAGCAACAAAAACATCGGAGGATGTCGACCTGTCTCTCACAGGAGTCTTCTTTAATAGGCTTTGCAATTGCAAAACCACAAACATGGGGAACACGGAGAGAAAAGGAAGAACAATTCCTTATACATGACTTTATTTAACTTATTTATAAATATTTATTATATTTTATGTTCTTATTGTATAGAGTTTTGTATAATAATAATTGTGACACATAACTTAATCTATTCAAGTGTAAAATATAAATTTAGGCGAAATATAAATCAAACAAAAACACCTGTTAACGAGGTGAGGTAAAAGTAACGATGGCACATTCAACCAGGGTGACCGTTTATGGTATTTTTTACAATGTAAAAACCGCTCTCGCTGTCCATAAACGAACTATTTTGTTAAGAATTTTATTTAATTTTATCAGTACCAAGGTGCCGAAGTAAATAAAGTTAAATTTTTAACAAAATAATTTGTTTATGTAGAGCGAGAGGGTTTTTTACATTGTAAAAAATACCATAAACGGTCACGCTGCATTCAACCCAAAAAATTTCTGATACCAAACTTTGTGACGATTAACAAAAATATTTTAAAAAATTTTAATTGGTTTCAAAATTGGCATGCTGCCTGTTTTGCCTTTTTAAATTTTTCAGCTAAATGCCGACTTTGAAACTAATTAAATTTTTAAAATATTTTTGTTTAAATAATTATTAATTGTCACAAAATTTTTTATCAGAAATTTTTTGAGTTGAATGTGCCATCGCCACTTTTATCTCACCTCGTTAAGAGGTGTTTTTGTTTGATATCAGACATTTTTAAAATGACATATGTATGTCCCATTGTTGTTATAAGTTTTTGTTTAAAACTAAAATGGGAAAAATTAACCAAAAAAATCCATATAAGAAGTTAGCTATATGGGATCATTGCTACTAATTTTGATGAGAAAGCGAATTTTCGGAGATATGTGTTGTACCCCAAAATACCTCAAGGGCAATACGACCTGAAAAGACTATAAAAATCGTACAAGACATTTAAAAAAGAAATTTTAATCTTAATCAAAATTAGTTTTAATTCTAAATTCTTAATTATAATATTTAGATACATTTTGTCCAGGCAAAGTAATTTCCACAGTGAAAAATTTTCCTCGAGGAATCATCGGAGGTTTTCAAAATCGGCACTTAGTTGAAAAATTTAAAAAGGCAAAACAGGCAGCGTGCCGATTTTGAAACTAATTAAATTTTTTTTTAAATATTTTTGTTTGGCGGGGGCGGAACAGCTCAGTCTCGTCCAGGATTCGCTGCAAACAATTTATATTTGTTGGCGCTGTGCCAAAATAAGAACTCCGGGGCTTAGACTTAAGTAATGTAAATATATATTTTA